>QPKB01000001.1:26606748-26796361 GCA_003546025.1 Camphora micrantha
GTTCAGTTTGTGACTAATGATTTCCGGGTCGATGCCGAGCATTTCGTATGGAGTCCAGGCGAAGACCTCCTTGTTCAACAACAGGAAGTCGAGGAGCTCGGCCCTCTCGGACTTGGTAAGCTGGCTACCGAGTAAGAAAAACCTTTCGGGGTCTTGTGGGTCGATTCTGACCTCGGCCAGGTCCTCGGTACTCTTCTGATCGGGAGTTCGGCCGTAGTCCTCTGTATCCGCTTCCAGCTCGGCCATGTTTACGTGGGGCTCCTTTTCTCCAGAGATAACGGCCATCAAGCATTGTTTGGCCATCTCTTGGTCACCTCCGACTGTGATTATCTCGACCCTGCCGTTCTTGTCCTCCAGCGGAAATTTCAGCTTCTGGTGATGGGTGGAGGGCACGGCTTCCATGCTGTGCAGCCAACTCCTTCCCAGAATTGCATTGTAGGGTGATGGCACATCCACCACTAGAAAGTCAGCCTGTCTGCTGGCTCCTCCGACTTGGATCCTCAGGGAGACTTTTCCTTTAGGGTAAACTGGCTTTGAACTGAACCCCACGAGAGGGGTGCGAGACTCTTGCAGGTCCTCTGCCTTGAGGCCCAGTTTTCTAAAGCAGTCGAAATAGAGGATCTCCGACGAGCTGCCAGGATCTATGAGTACCCTTTTGACCATGAAATTCTCGAGCCTCAGGGTGAGCACCAAGGGATCATTGTGAGGGGAGCGGACTCCGTGGAGGTCGTGATCCGAGAACCAGATTCGGGGCTTGTCAGCCCGAGGTTTTTTTGCTGCTGGCTCCAGCTCGGCCGTGAGCACCTGCCTACTGTGGGAAGCCCTCCTGGCTTCGGCACGTGCCTGGTTGGTCCCTGCCGCCGCGGGCGCCAGGTGGATAACGTTTATGATCCCTGCGGTCTCATCGTTATCTTCGTCACCTCGGCGCTGCCGGGAACGGCTATCATGGCCGCTCTCTTCCTTTACATATTCCTTGAGGCGTCCCTCTTTGACGAGCTTTTCAAGGTAGGATTTAAGGGACACACAGTCCTCTGTCATATGTCCTTTCTGCCTGTGATACGAACAAAATTTATTTGGATCCCGAGAAGAGGGATCGCCCTTCATTGGCTGGGGCGGTGAGAAGAATGGCTGCGTCTTGATTTTGGTGAGGATCCTGTAGATGGGCTCCTTGAAAACAGTATTAACCGCCCTGTATGCATCTGATGGTGGTCTGTTCTTCATCCTTCCCTCCGAGGTGGAGCGTGGGGCTATCATCGGACTTGCTGGGGTCTTCTGACGGCTCCTCTCCTCCTTTCGGAATGGCTTCTTGTCCTTCTGGGGGGGCCGATCCTCGAAACGTCCATCTTGGAGTTTGAGGCCAAAGTTCTCTCGGGCTCTAGTTTCGTCTTCCTCCTGTTCGACGAACTGGTTCACCCGGGTCATGAGTGCTTTCATTGTGCCCACAGGATATCGAACAAGCTCTCTTCGGAGTTCAGTGCCTGGCAATAAGGCCTCCTTAAAACACATTACAACCAGCTGTTCGTTTGCATCTTCGATCTGGCTATAGATGGTCCAGAACCTTTTGGCGAATCGAGTTACATTCTCGTCCTGCCTCATTCTCATAGCCATCAGGTCCTGGTTGGTTTTTGGAATGACCCGATGTGCCTGAAACTTTTCCAGGAAGGAGCCCGTGAGTTGCCTCCAGCCTAAGATCGATCCTCCTGGGAGGGCACAGAACCACCGGAGAGGGAGATCGCCCAGGCTGGAAGAGAACACCCTGCAGTTTAAGTGCCCAATGTCGCCCCATACCGACATCCGTTGGGTGAAGTGCCTGAGGTGGGCTGCAGGATCCGAGGTTCCGTCATAGAGGGTGAATCTCGGGATGCTGAACTTCTCGGGGAGGGGGAAATTTCTTATTTCCCATGAGAATGGGGAGGCACCAAGCTCTCCGGAGCTGTAGACATTCGATCGGTCGCGGGCGAAGCCAGCCACCTCCATGTTCTGCTGAATGGTTTGCTTGATGTGGTGGTCAAGCCATTCTGGCACACCACCTTCATCTTGCGCCTTCGGCCTCTTTTGAGTGTTGCCAGGGCTACTGCTGGAGCCTTCTTCGTAGGTGTGATGACGTTTTTTGCTGTCAAGGGCCTGCCTCAGATCCTGCCCGACCGAATGAACACCAGAAGGTGGAGCCTGATTCGCCGCTCGCAGCTGCTGCTGAAGTTGGCGAATCAGCTCTTCCTTTTCCTGGATGATGGCATCTTGTGCTCTAATCTCCTCGACTCGTGGATCGTAGTTGGGGTCACCTTCTTCGGCCCGTCTAGATCTGACGACCGTTGGAGATTTGTCCCTCAGAGGCTCTCTTGGAAGACTGGGCCCGTTTGAGGTTCTTTTTTGACGAGGAGGAGATGGTCGTCGTGGAGGATGCTGGGTAACCTGACTATCTCGCCTGGCAGGGGCCGTTCGTCGCTGAGGACGCTTGGGAGGCTGACTGCCTCGCCCGGGAGGAGCCGTTCGTCGCTGAGGATGCTTGGGAGGCTGACTGCCTCGGTGGGGAGGAGCCGTTCGTCGCTGAGGACGCTTGGGAGGCTGACTGCCTCGCTGGGGAGGAGCCGCTAGAAGGGGTTCTTTCCCCACCCTCCTCTGTCGAGGGGATTGCTCCTGTGGTGCTAGTGGCAAGGATGCTAGCGCTGCTTCTTGTCGCCCCGCGGGCCCCTGTGAGATTAATACTTCTCGTAGTACCGGCGACGCCGGCCTTGAGGACCTTTCTCGTTGCGTACCAGACGGCGCCACGCTTTGCAGCACCGGCGACCGCGGCATTGGCATGGCTCGCAGTGTTTCGGCTATCTTTTTTGCTTTTGGTGGCATTTTGTATCAACTTCCCACAGACGGCGCCAATTGTAAGTGCCTAAAATAACACGGACTTGCTTTGACGGGAGCTGCTGAATAGCCTTTGATAGAAGGGAGTGTCCTCTTGACCTGAGAAGAAGAAATAGGTTAGAGGCCTTGGCCGTGAAGAGCCGAAGGCACTCCGACGCCTAAGTTAGTCGTTACTAAACAAAGGGAGCAGGAGTGAAGAGGGATGGAGGCTTACTTTTGCTTACCCCTTTCGTTCTGTGCCGTGCCCATTTATATATGTTGGGTATCCTCAGACTTGTCCTGAGTGGAGGTAGGTAGACGTACGGTCCCATCGGGCCATACTTTTCCCATAAATGGAGGTAGGTAGAGGTTCTGTCCTGTCAGACCATACCTTGACCTTTCACATGATTGCTGATGTGATGGCGGAATGAAGTCCACGCTTCTTCCGCATTCGGCGCCCATCCCGTTCGTCTGAGCCAGGACATGCCCTTATTAATTGACTGACAAGATGCCGAACCCGGCTAACCACTGCAGAGGTGGACCTCGGTACCCGTTTCACAACGGGAATCCGTCCCCAAGTCTCGGGTGGATAATCCTTAGTCGAAGCGGAATTCCCCCAGGTACTGAGATCGGGATGGATCAGCCGAGCTGCGTCAGGTCCCGAGCTGGTAAAATACCCACACACAAAAGCAATCTACACAGTCAGCATCAGCATATGCTTGCAACTGAAGAGAGGATGATGAGGGGTAAAAAAGACCACGTTCACAAGTTCCTTTTAAGTATCGTAGGATGTGATAGACAACAAGAAGGGGTTTATGAGGATTACTAACAAACTGACTGACCGCAGGCACTACATGAGAGATGTTTGGTCCAGTCATAGTTAAGCAAAGCAGGCTTCCAGCCAATCGTCTAAAGATAGTAGGATCTTAAAGCAGAGAACCATCATCTTTGCTGATTTTGACATTGAGCTCAAAAGGTGTGTCAAATGATTTTGCATCATTGAGACGAGCAAATTTAATCAAATCATCAGCATATTTGGTTTGATTAATTTGAAAGCCAACCTTGCTCCTGGAGACCTCTAGGACAAGGAAGTAGGTTAAGGAGCTAAGGTCCTTCATCTTAAAAGTACTCATAAGATGAGGCTTGAGGTTAGAGATTCCCTCAGTATCATTACCACTAATGAACATCTCATCAACGTAGATTAACAAGATAGTGCAGCCATGTGAAGTGTTCCAAATGAAAAGAGAGTTGTCATTTGGACTTTGAGAAAAACCTGCTTGAAGAATAGCAGAGCGGAATTTATCAAACTAGGCATGAAGTGCTTGCTTGAGGCCGTATATGGACTTTTTCAATTTACAGACACGGTTAGGAGGGTGAGCATATCCTTGAGGGGGTCGTATGTAGACGGTCTCCTAAAGATCCCCATGCAAGAAGTCATTTTTCACATCCATTTGCCCATTAGGCCAGTTACGCACTGGAGCAACATTGAGTAAGCATCAAGCAGTAGTCATCTTGGTGACATGAGCGAAGGTTTCCTCATAGTCAATACCATATTCATGTTTATAGCCCTGGGCAACCAGTCGAGCTTTGTGGCGATCAAGACTCCCATTGGTTCGAACTTTGATGGAACTATTCCATTTGCTGTCGATAATTGAAGCATTTGGAGGAGCTAAAACCAAATCCCATGTAGAATTTGATTCGAGAGCTAATCATTCCTCATTCATCGCATCTTGCCAACAAGTGATACTTGAGGCCTGTGAATATAAGGTTAGAACAAAAATAGGATCTAAAGTGGTAAAGAATGCAGAAAAGTCGTATTTGTCAGGTGGGACATGTTTACGACTAGAACGTCGTAATGGAGGTGGTTGCGGTGGATCATTACCTGAGGGATGGATCATTACTTGAGGGAGGAACCAGCAAGAGAAGATGATCGGGAGTGGGAGCACTAGGAGGCATAGGTTTTGTGCGAGAGACATAGACTTGTGTAATGGGCAGAGGAGACTTAGATGTAGAAAACTGAGGAAGGTATGATGCTTGGATTGGATGTTTTTCAAGATGAAGTGACTAGAAGGAAATATGTTCCAAGAAAACAACGTTTCGTGAGATACGAAGACATCAATCTTTCGTATCATAGAATAGAAATCCTTTGTGTTCATTACTATATCCAAGAAACAAACTCCTAGCAGCCTGAGGCGACAATTTATTTCATTCAATAAATGGGAGATGAACAAAGCAAAGACACCCGAAGACCCTTAAGTGTGAGTAGGATGGGGAATGACCAAATAGACACTCATATGGGGAGACTGATTGTAAGATTGAGCATGGTAAGAGGTTGATTATATAAATAGCAGTTTGAGCCACTTCACACAAAAAATGTGGAGGAACTAGAGATTCTACAAGAAGTGTTCTAACAGTTTCAAGAATATGTCTATTCTTTCCTTTAGTGATCTCATCCTATTGCAGTGTGTGTGGGGACAACAAGATTTTTGGTGTATGATTCCCTTATCAGATGAGAATGAAGAGAATTCAGTGGACATGTATTCTCCCCCGGAATCAGAACGAAATATTTTGATGGATTTCTAAAATTGAGTGCTTACCATATTATGAAATTTTTGAAAAACAGAGAAAACTTCATATTTAAATCGCAAGTAGTATATCCATGTGTAATGATAATGATCATCAATAAAAGTTATATAATACTTATATCCCATCCTACTCAAGTGTGGTGCAATTCCACAAACATCGTAGTGAATAACATCAAAGGAAAAAGTAGCACAAGAATAATGTATTGGGAAAGGCAAAACATCACTTTTGCTCAAGCAACAAGACTCACACTTATATGTAGCAAATGAACAAATTTGATTACCATTAATAGAAATGTGCAAACAACCAAGTCTAAATAAAGAAATTAAAGTAGCGTTATTCAAATGACCAAGGCGACCATGCCAAATGGTCCACAAATTTTGTAAAACACCCATAGAAGAAGCAACAAATAAGGAATGAGGTTTCATACTCATGAGAAATAGCCTACCATGTTTACTCCCAGTCTTGATCACCTTCTCAGTTTGTCGTTCTTGGATAACACAATCAGAGGGAGAGAAGTTAACAAGATACCAAGAATCAAAAAGTTGGCCTACAAAAATCAAATTGGCAAACAAATGTGGAACAAAATAAACATTTGAAAGGGTGGACAAATCTATGGGTAGAAACCTATATGGAACCCACACCGGTGATGGACATTAGTTGCCCATTTGTTGTTGTTATGGATTCATGCCCTACATAGGTTTGGGGATCTTGTAGATTTTGTTCCACTGAGGTCATATGATTAGAGGCTCCTGAGTCTAAAAACCATGTAGAAGGTGATATGGATGCAGAGAGTGTAGTGGAGGAATGAAATGCAAGAAAAGCAGGAGGAAGAGACAGACCACTAATGCCCATTGATGTAAATGCAGATGCAACATTAGTATTGATCATCTCTCGAATCTGAGCAGGAGTTGGGGCTACAGTTTCAGCATGATCTGGTATTCCCGCCTCGAAGTGCTAGGCTTGAAAGGCTATCTGTCTTTGCTTTATAGGCTGTTCATTTCTTTGAGGTGGTCTCCTTGTACACTCAGAAAAAACATGGCATGTTCGTTTGCAATAGTTGCAAAATAGTTTCCTTTTATAGTTGCGAGCCAGATGCCCATAACCCTTGCATTCATGACATTATGGTTTCAAACCATGAGCAGTGAGAAGTGCAGTCTCTTTTGATGAAGTAGGAGCAGGGGTTGTAAGAAGGGCATTGGGTTCACTAATGAGAGACTGTTGTGACCTAAGTCAGATTTCCTCTCGAAGAACCTCTAGTACGCAGGTATCCAAGTCCGGAGAGTGTTCTTGCTTCATCAAGGCAGCCTGAACAAGTTCAAACTCCGGACGCAGGTTCATCAGAAATTGACTAACGTGAAGTTCCTCTTGAAGGTTGATTGCTTTGGGAAGGAATTTTGTAGACGCTGATTGCAGAAGCATTTGATCTCTTTCGCTCCATAAAGCAAGAAACCCACTGTAGTGCTATTGAATTGTCTTATCATTCTGACAGTATTTAACTAGTTCGGTGGCAAGGTGAAAACGCCTTGCTTTGTTGGCTTGCTGATATAATTTCTTCAGATGGGTTCACTTGCCGATTGCACAAAGTTAAGAATCCAAGTGACGACCTTAGCATTATTTTGATTCCAGGCAGCGAGTGTTTTAGCATCAGTATTATCTGCTGTTCGTTGAGGATTAGTGCCATCCAGATATCCTAGTAGGCCTTCGCCTTCCACAAAGTTCTTGAGAGTTGAGATGGCAAGACCAACTCATGTAGTTGGTGCCATCTAGTTTGATAGGGAGAACCTCCACTTTATCCATTAATCTCACTAAACAGATTGAATATGGATGATAATGACAAAAAATCTGCTCTTCAACAAAAAGCAGAAAATTTCAGCAAAAACAGGGCCTCAGATTGAATGGTTTTTCAAATCCACCCTCCAGAATATAATGATGATGGAAATTCGCACTTATTGGGGGGTTGGCCACTCCAATCCAGCGGTTGAATGTAATTTAGAGTAGGAGGAAGCAAAACTGTCTGATAAAACTGCCGAACCAAAGAGTAAATAACGACTGACCTTTGTGGGTTAAAAAATTCCAGAAAAATGCTCATAAAATCAGGGATAAATGGTCGACCCTCTTAGGAAGATCCTACTTTGATCTGATAATCGAGGGTGGGGTCCACTTGCCGATTGCACAGAAGCACAGTTCTGTGATGACGTCTGAGATTTGAGGATATGAAGCAAAGTAGTTCCTGAATCTGAGAGAGGCAACCTGATCAGGAGATGATTAGGAGACGAGGGATCCAACCAGGAAGCAGGGTGTTGAATCTGCTGCAGTCTGACTTCAAGAAAACAGCCCACAGAGGTCGACTGAAGATGCTCCTTTGTTTCTGTAGTAGAGCAGTAAGGAAAGGTAGGAGATGATTCCTGGAGGACCAAAAAAGGTTCTGATACCATGTAGACTTATCTATGATAAGCTAGTTTGTGAAGAGAAGAGGAAGAAGGAGAAATATGGAGAATAGGTTGTATCCCAAACAGAGGATCGCCCATGCTGTTTTAAAAATATTATGCCTAATCAAAGGCTGAAATTACAATGAAAGAATGAAAGAATCAAGATACAGTTATCCTAATCTTCTATAGAAGGAAAAAGCATTATACAGGTTTGACTAAATCTAACCAGATCTCACATGTGGGATATGAGATCCATGGGCCTATTTGGGTTCGGCCTCACACTGGTGGATTGTGTTTCTACATCAATTTGTACAATTTTTGCACTCCTTCAAGGTTAAGAAGATCACACGTGTCATAGTTTGAAAAGATCAACGACCACCATTGCAGGGCTGATTTACCCTTTTCATTAATTTTTGAAGAAGTGGGGCATGGCAGTGGTGGTCATGGTCATGGTCATGGCCATGGAGGTGGAAGATGTGGATGTGGTGGAGATCAGAATAATACTGACATAGACCTCCATTCTACACGTGGAAAGAATAGGCACACCCACAAATACTGTTGGGATTTAATTGGAAAGCCATCACAATTGGATTCTGTAAATAGAGCTGCAAAAGAGAACTCTAGTGATGATGATGTTGCAAATAAAACTGATATGAATATTATTTAACTTTTGCACTTATACAGAAGTTACGTGCACTAGAAGGCTTGGCTACTGCATCATCAAATATGGCTGCTTAAGCAAGATGCTTTGCTCAAATACTTTCACCAAAAGATGATATAAAACCCTTCACTGGCTGTACATAAGTCACAGGAGGGGGTTAAGTGTCACAAAGCAGCACCAGCTGAACTTGGACAGTGCTAACATAGTAACATCAGTGCATATAGGCTGATGTCTGCCCTCGACACCACACGAAACAACAAAAAAATCACCTATAGTCTATCTCTTCTTGTTGTGTGACCCTCAGACCAACATCAACATGAAAAATCCTCTATAAATCTAAAAAAGAATCTCACTTAGATAAATAAAAAAAAAAAATAAAAAAAACCTCTTCTCATGCCAGTCAGGACAACTTTTGCCCGCCTTAAAAACTATAATAATTGAGTTGTTTCATAAATCTAAACTCAACTTGCCTTCCTATGGATATCTCCAACTGATTAGGAAGCTCTGATACCAAATTTGGATTGTTGAATCGAATTGATTTTTAGGGTAATTACGTAGAAATATTTGAAAAAGCCCCTAGAATTTACATAAGAAAGAAGTGAGAAAAACAGGATAAACAGAATAGAATTTGAGGAAAGAATGGAATGGTTGTCAGATGTCTCAATTAGGGGCGTGAAACCAACCTCATATATAATATTATTGGACTTCTCGCATTTACAAAAGGCCCTCTCCTTGCTTATGATATTTACAAACAGTCCCCAGTTTTTCTGTATTTCATTAGAGCCCTCTCTTATTTCAACAAAAGTTTCTCCTCCATATTCACTGGATGGTCCCCCGAATAGCATTTGCATCTAATGTCATCTGGTGCCTGCACTTTGCAAAGTTTTTTCCTCCTTTCTAACTACCATGTGTTTATGTCTTTACCCTTTGGCAATATATATCTTGACACCCTAAGTAAAGAACAAGTAAAGTCCTATTTCAAAATGAATATTTTCTACTTACATTACATTCAGGACGTCGTGCAGCAACAACAGGAGAAGACTCTGTAAGACCATACCCATTCTGAACCTTTATACCAATTGCCTGCGAGTCTAATACATACATATTAGTAGCACTAAAATGGAAATGCCCCAACAATACTAATAATAAAAGGGAAGATGCGTCTACCTCAAAAAACAGGTCAATATGCGATGGCAGACTTCCACCTCCACTTATACCAGCCTGCAATTTTGTATGTAATACAAAATCAGCTATTTATTACCCCCCACCCACCCCTCAATTGCTATACAGCATCAATAATTAATTCACAGATAAATGCTAAAGATCATAGTTATGCACCAGTTTCTAATAGAAATATCACCTTTGATATTCCAATTGCTGAGTGAATTTTACTATACACAAGCTTCACTCCCAACATGTGCAATGGATATAAAATTGCTGCAATAATTCTTGCCCGCAACCAGTCAAACATGTCGACAAAAGGCGAATGCTGTTTTTGTACTCTTGTTAGAACTCTCCCCTACAGAAGAGATTTATTTCAAATAAGATCAAAACAATTAACTGCTAATTAAAATTTTCTTTTAGGTGGGGAAACAACAATGAAAATATTTATTTTGCAACTTCTGATTAAATGAATGGAAGTAGGGAGATTCATATGTGCTTCACCCTGATGACCAGACAAGCCAAATTATTTTGGAAAGAACAAAAGTATTAGTTATAAGAATAAAAACCTCAAAAACCCTCTTTGCCTCCATGTATAGCAGACTTATCTTTATCAAAGAAAGTGCAAAAAACTTTCGAGCAGACGCACTTGTATAAATCTGCTTTTGGATTCCACTGCAGTAGAGGTTGGAAATTTTGAAAGTTGCATCAGAAAAGTATCATTGCCGTATCGAAAAGCTACTTCATTGTTTAGATTATCAATAAATTAAGAGATGGATAAGAATGGGAAAACTTTGCTACTTTCATTGATATTTATATAGTACAACTTGAATAAAAAAAAAAAAAAAAAGGATATATGGTAACTAATTTGCTGTTGATCACATCAAATCTGTGGACCGAAAGGAGGACTCAGAATGGAAGGTTCATGCATCTTGTAAGATTAATCCAGAGAAAGTAAGATATATTTTTCTTTTCCTAATTCAAAGCGTAGAAGTTGCTGAGAAAAAGGAAAAAAAAAAAGTACTAATCCGTAATTTGTGAGATTTCAGGGACTGTTCTGTAAGTTTGATAGACTACAGATGATTTTTGAAATTTTGAAACATTAACTGAATTTAAGTATTCAGGGAGGGTTTTCCAACCTGTAAGTTTCTCCCTCAAAACTCTCTCCTTTTCTTCTCATCTCCAAATTTACTCAATTTGTCAGACGTTTTCTCAATTATATGCGAGTATCATTAGATTCAATTATCCAACTTGGCAGTCTCCAGCTGTTGCTCAGCTGGCTAAGGAAGGAAAAAAAGAAAGGAAAAAAAAAATCAACTTGAAATCATAGCCTACCTGCTCCAAGTAGATTTGAATGCAAACAAAGAGGAAGCGTTCTCAAGTCTGTTTGTGCAGGCATTTGATTTTTGAGTAGTGCTACCTGGACAAACTTTTTGGCCAGAATTTTGGACAACCCCTTTGATATCCCTTGAATATCACAGTCCAAAATTCTGGCCAAAAAGTTTGTCCAGGTAGACTTTTTGTTGATTTTTTTGGGCAGATTTCATCCCTGTTAATTCTCCAAGTATGATGAATTCTAGGGTTTTCTCATCTAAGGAATGAAAAACCTCAAGGGAAGAAAATAAGAAAAACAGAAAGAAATAACTTGAATTAGGGAAAAATAATCACACAATGAAGTCCGTATCAAGAAAATAGGGGACTGAACAAACAGAATGGGCCTTCTATTTTCTTTCATAATAAGTTACAAAACCAAAAAAAAGGGAAGAAGAAAACAAGAAAAGGGGGAACCTAAAACCTAAGTCTAAATCTGACCCTAAATCTAAGCTTCGAGACAATGTTGAAAATCAGGGGCTACATCTTGACACAATTCTTTGATCTTCTTTATTGAGAATGGTCGCTATTTGTAAGGTACAACCATAGTTATCAACTTAAACTAGAAATTCCAATCCTAATCATAAAAGGAAACCTAATCATGACCATGCTAGGAAACTTAATTACACTATAATAGTAAATACTAATTTAGGAAACTTACTCTCACAATTACAAATAATCCTACTGACCCAGAATCACAAATAAATGCCAATTCCTCAACACAACATAGTGTGTTAATTCAGAGGGTCTTTTCTAGGATTTCATGTACAATGGTTATACAACATAGATCTAATCAGGTTGGTAATTTATAATTTTTATAGTTGTTTTGAGTGTAAGAGTCGAGCAAAAACAATCCCTTTGCTATTGGATATTTGTGTAAAGTGTAAACATCTTAAGTTGTTTATTGGATATTTGGAGTATTTAGTCATGTTAGAGAAGGATTTCATTTTAATTATCTAAAAGGATAGTTCTCATCACAAAAATATATTCCATAAGGTCTAGGGTTTACAAAATAATCCACACTAGGGGGAGAGATTTCTGAAGGCACTTCCAATTGCCTAATATCAAAGTCCAAACACTAGGATTACAACAATTCTGTTTGATGGTATTATGAGGAATGGGTACTCTGCTAGAATAGAAATTGCAGGGAAAAAAGGAATGGACACATACATGGGAGAATTAATGAACCTCCTAAAGATAATCAGTATTCCAATTGGGAATCTAAAAATAAACAATACATTAAGACGATAGCTCTGATAACATTACAATACCTAGCAGAGAAGCACATAAATAACACGAGAAGGAAATTGGGCAGATGTAAGTACCCCGTCTTGTAAACATCCTTTTACATTCATGTCTTTCTTATTTCATCCCTTTAAATAATGGAGAATACAATCCTGGATTTGATAAAATCCCTTGATGAAGGGTAATTACAGGTAAAGTAATCAATCTAAGCTAGCACATTATTCTATGAGACACTAATTTCTATGGTCCTTCACATTTGCATCAAAGTTTGAGATGAAGGGTCTTGGCACTCTTTGCCAGTTTTCAGGTCTTGAGATTCCCTATTCTTTCTTGTGGACTTGTGCTCTCTCAGCAAAAATATGCTTTCAACACTATCCATCGTGATGCTCCAATAGATTCCAAGACCATGGCCACTCCTTTGGAACTCAATGCAAAACTGCAAACTACTGATAGTGAACCTCTCCCTGATCCCACAGACTATACAGAACTTCTCAGGTGCTTGGTTCACCTCATCATCATGTGTCCAAATAACACTTTCTGTGTGCATCTTTTCAGTCAATTTATCTTTACTCCCCACACAGCCCAATATGCTATTGTACTCCACACTCTTTGTCACAACCACAGCACCTTACATATGGGATTATTCAATCCATAAACCTCCATTCCTATTCGATGGGCCTACCAAGATGTCGATTGGGCTGCTGATGTTGTTGATTGGCAACCCACCACTAGATAGTGACTTTTTTGGGGTGATTCTCCATTGCCTAGAAGTCCAAAATGCAATTTTTTGTTTCTCGATCATCCAGCGAAGCAGAGTATCATGCAATGACTCACACTATCGCTCAAAATTATTTGGCTATGTTGGCTACTCTCGGACCTCGGCTTCGCTGTCTCCTACCTCACTCCTCTCCACTGTGACAACATAAACAGTGTTCGTATCGCCAAAAATGTTGTACTTCATGAATGCACCAAACACATTTAAGTTAATTGTCACCTTGTTCAGCATCACAATCGACTAGTAACCATATCTCTCCCCTTTGTTCCAACCCTTCACAGATTGCCAACTTCTTTACTAAGAGTCATACTGTGGATCACTTCCATCAATTTCTATCCAAACTTTCATTGCACTTCCTACATCGTGACTTTATAAAGTTGGAAAGATTAGACTTAGTAAGAGGAGAGGAATCATTATGTTCACAAGAAAAACAGTTTAGTAAACTTTCCATTTTAAGAAGTAAGAAGGTTTTGACAAACCTTTCTAGCATGGGAACACTGGTGGATGATAGGTAATCTTGCATTTGCTCCAAGAGACAAACCAAAATATTATACAGGGTGGCTAACCACTCACCAAAAAAATTTACCAAGAAAGAAGTTAGTACCAATTAGCCACACAATTACAAGTTGGTACAACTGCGGTATAGTATAATCTGCTAATACATCGCCTAAGAAGAAAAATCACACAAAACAGAAGCTTAGAGACCACATTTCAGAAAGATACATACCCAAACAAAAAAAGTAAACTCTATTAAAAAAAAAAAACACATTTACCAATTGATTAATCCTTATTTGATTCAAATATGAACTAAATAAACATCAATTGTATTTTTCATGAGAAATCAAGCAGCACATTAAAAGCAAAATTTCCCAGATGCTTAGCGTCATAATCTTACGTAGACAACATCTTGATCCTCTTCGAATTAGGCCTACATGGTCATGTGTCATCATTCAGCTTAGGGGAATGTACCTACAGGTGCTTCTGTAATTTCTCATTTATCTTGATACAATTTCATGTTATCTATCAAAAGAAAAAAAAGAAAAAATATGTGCCACAAAAAAAAATACCAACAAAAGAAAATGCATAATTTATTAATGGAATAGCATAAAAATTAATAAAAGGTATCTGCAAATTATAAGTAAAATATTCTATTAAAATAGATTCAATAATATGTTCACCCTGAGTTGCAACAACACTAAAGCAGGCAATGAGGAACAACTGCTGGAGGTTATAGCTTTAATGCTCATGGTTCAAGTGTTGACAAGAGAATAACATGCTAGATCAATCAGCAACAACTGCAAGAGGTTGTGGCATTAATGCTCACGGTTCAAGTGTCGACAAGAGCATAACACACTAGATCTAAATGTTTTGGTGTAATATAACAGAATTAAGGACAGTGAATTATAGGTGGACATTGGTTAGGCTCTACTAAAGAACATACCTGTAGAGTGTCTCATAGACCAGTGGAACAGAAATTAAGTAGTGTGGTTGGTATCGCCGTAGATCTTCCTATCAAGTAAAATAAGCAAACACCTTAGTAACATTGGCAAGTAAAAATAATAATAATAATAATAATAATTAAAAAAAATAACATAGATAATAAAGAAGTTGACAAATAAAAAGTCCTTCAGAAGCAGGAGAATGTTATCCTACTTATAAATAGGTAAGCTGTTAAGTAGTTAGCTTGCCACGCCTTTAATGCATAGGCATTTTGGGTGTATTGGTTAGCAACTTGAGATGGTATTAGAGACAACAAATCTCGGGTTCGAATCCGTGCAGGGCAAAAAAGGCCCCATGCCGCGTTTTGTGTGCGGGCGCATGTGCAAAGTTCAAAAATTTGCGCCTTGTGCGGGCGTGTGCTTCGAGACCGAGCAGTGTCCCACCCAAGGTGGGGTGTTAAGTGGTTAGTTTACCGCACTTTTAATGCCTAGGCATTTCGGATGTATTGGTTAGCAACTTGAGATAAACAATTAAGAAATGGAGAACATTAAAATAATTTATCAAGCTTTAAATGCAGCCACCACATTAAGTTCGAATTGCAGCCCATGAATTAAGATCATTCAATGACAGTTCTTTAAAGTGTACAAAAAGAACTGCTAATGTTGTTCATACAACATAATGATGATGATCACAAGAAAAATACCTTTAAGTTTTTTACCGTAGTGTATGCTTGTTCAATGCCATAAGTGAATATGAAATACTCGCATGCACGTTCATAGGCATGCCAAGGTGGAAGCATACTTAAGAACCTGTCCCCAACTTCCGCAGGTACAATGTCCCACAAGTTCTTTATCTAAAATTAGAAACAAAATTAAAAGAAATGTCATCTCAAGTAACCAAGAGTTCCTAATAAAGGTAAGACATGACAATTTTGAATGCTGGAATTTCAAGAAGGAATATTAGAAAGCCAAAGCATTCACGATCTTAGATCTTATTTGAAAGCATTGTTGCAAGCCTTAAAATCACACCACGACGTGAGAATTTTTTTAAGGAAAAATAGGCACTCTTATTTTGAAAAAGAAGCTTTCAAAGAACTCTACAAGTGCACGTGTTATAAAAAAAAATAAAAAATTGGCCCATTGAGCATAATTCAAGCAATATTCTAATGGGACAAAGACTGACCTAACACTAAAAAGTGAAAATTGAATGCCTTCATACTAATGTTGAAATTAAGTCGCAGAATGAGACATTCAAACCTGATGTAAGAGGTTTTGATGTGTAAGCATGACACCTTTGGGGGTGCCAGTTGTACCACTAGTATACATAATTGTAGCAACATTTTCTGTCTCAATGGCTTCGTATATATAACTTTGACCTACAAATAAATCTTACTACATCAGAAAAATGTTGAAAAATGTTGTGACTTATCCAGGAGCTTTGGGGGAAAAAAAAAAGGAAATGCATGATGCGGAAGAAGCATTTGGAAAATTTTAAATAATAAAACCAACAACAACAACAACAATAATAATAATAATGTTAGAAACAAAGTAGTAAATGGATACACGATGACAATGTTCAACTAACATATATAAATATTTATAGAACAAGAATTAAGATTCACATCTTGACTGAGAAGCAGTAATTAATGTAGTTAAAATAAGATTTCTATATCCTTAAAACATAACTTTTTTTATTTTGAATGGTTAAAAAAAAAAAACTTTGAAACATAACTATTGATGAGAGAACCATAGCATTTCCCTTATTTTCAATTATTGAATTCATTCTAGGGTTGTTATCTTCAATTATTTAATCCATAATAATCAGTCTTATCCCATTAATTAGTAAGCACAAAATTTTAGCTACCAAAATATGGATATACTTACATCTCAAGAAGTTCATCATGTAGACACACAATGTCAAACCACACATGCCTCACCAACAAATGCCCAAGTAAGGTGGTGGGGCACGAATAGTGTTTGGGAGAAAACGTGAAGAAAGGTTATTATGTTAGTAGCATATGTGGAGGATATGGTCATGACTGGAAATGATGAAATAGAAATCAAGGGACTGAAGGTCTATATTGGAAAATAATTTGAAATCAAGGATTGAGGAGAATAATAGTACTTCCTTGGGCTAGAAGTTGCTGGATCCAAGAAAGAAATAGTTATTTCACAGTTTTAAGTACACATTGGATCTACTTGAAGAAACATGAAATTAGGTGCAAAACCAGTGGATACTCCCAAAATCATGGCCAGCATTCTAAGAGTGGTGAGTTTCTTCATAATCAGAATGTAAGACAAAGGTTAGCCGGACAATTGATTTATTTGACTATCACGCAACCAGATATCACATATGAAGTTTTATGGTAAGGCAATTTATGCGTGCACCAAGCATTGAACATATGGTTGCAGTTCACAGAATCCTTCTGTACTTCAAAGAGGCTCCAAGACATGGTATTTTGTATGCTTGTCATGGACACTTGAATATAGAAGCCATTGCATAACTTTATAGTACTGCTGCTAGTTGTAAATCAAAACTGTGAAGTATCACTATAAATCATGATAAATAAGTCCAATCCTAATTTAGTATGATCTATTCTTACTTTCCTTTTTTTCTGTTTTCTTTTAGTGGTTAAATGTTGTTGTGATCTACACTAACAAAATAATCTTAAGAGAACGTGACTATGGATTCAAAAAAAAACAAGAAAAAAAATACCATAACCAGAGAGGTTATTCAAGCAAAGACATGAAAATATGGCAATCCATTTTTAATCTTCCACCAATGCTAATGGATGCTCTTACCTTTGTTACAAGAAGCAATCAAAGCTTCGCGGCTGTCTTGTCCCAACCGTAAGATCTCCTTGTAATCAAAAATGGGTATGCACTGTATTACTTCACCATCTATGAAAGACTTCTCACCCCAGAGAAGAATAATAAATCTTATAGCTGCCCTTGAAATGAAAGTTTCTGCAAGACGGCTGAGTAAGTCTGGGTTGTCCACAACCAAAGCAATGCTGCAATGAGAATTGAACAACGAAATAAAATATGATCAGCAGCAGTATTCTGAACTACTGGAATGGAAGTTGAGGTTAGTTACCATTAGAATTGGAGATGAAGCATAAGTAAGAAACAAAGTGGATACAGCACAATCCTCTTCTCTTCCTTCGTTTCACTGTTCTATTTTTCTATTTTCCTTCAATTTCATTACCCTTCGAAAACCCATCCATATCAGTCCCTAAAACCTACCAAAAACCCTCCTCAAATCCAAGTAACGTCTCCAACTCATAACTCATTGAATTTCCTATGCTTCCCATCAAATCGGTACCTTTTTTAACCCAAAATTGCCTCTAAAATCCAACCCCATTTTTATATCAAGAAATTACAGAAATCTTCACGTTTGCATTCTCAACCCAAGTTCAACTAAGGGGAGGAGTTCCCTAGTTAGGGTTTACATTGGTTGGTAGAGATCTATGTAAACCCACCAGTAAAGGATAGCATTCAAGCCCTTCGAGGGAAATAGGCTGAGTAATGCCCTAGTGAAAGTGTGTAACAACTTGTCATAATTGGAGAATCTTAAGATCTCAAAGTGAATTTGTATATTGGTTAATTACCCAATAATGTGTGAAGGTAGCAATCAAGGCAACTCAAGCTAAAGACAAGCTTTGAAGAGGTGTTTACGTCGCCCAAATCAAGATGTTTGATTGCTGGTTGCTGCTCTAGCCTCAGGCACTCAATGCTACTCATGCTAAAAAGTTTTGAAGAGGTTTACAAATTTCCTCACCAAAGCAGTACAATAGCAGTTATGCTATTTGTTCCAAGTTGGCATGGTAGATCTCTGTGCACCAGCATGAAGGGGAGGACTGAGAAATAGTTAGGGATTATTTGTAATTTTCTAGTAATTAAGGACTAATTTATAATTATGCAATTTGGAGGGAGTTTGCAATCTTTGAAATAGTGAATAATTTAAAGGCAGGCTAGTGGAAAAAGGATTCACACAGGCTTATAATATCGATTAGTTAGAGACCTTTCTCCTTGTAGCTAGGTTGAATTTGATAAGGGTGATCCTGTCCATAGCAGCTAGTTTCTCTTGGCTTTTGTGCTAGTTAAATATAAAAAAGCTTGCCAACACGCTCATGGTTGAGTGGTGTTGCCACTTGGGACATTGGTATCACACACATACCCAGAAATAGATTCCCAGGTCTTCTAGTTCGATGTATCACTTATGAGCAGTTACCGAACCTAGCCAAAAAAAAAAAAAAAAGATAGAAAAAAATGCTTTATTACAGGGTGACTTACAAAAAAGTATATATGGATCAACAATTTAGATCAGTATTACAAGAGCAAAAGGAAAAGTTTGTTGGTTCAAGCAGGCCTAATACAAGTTGAAACAGTGAACTCAGTCTTGATTTGACAGGTTTAGCCAAGCTATGGTGCAGTATGGGTATAAAAGGTGTCAAGAAAGTCATAAGAGTAACTGCAAAAAGAAACAAAGACAAAGTTATTATACTTGTTGTTTGTGTGAATGACATCATAGTTATTAGATTTGCTTGAAGAAACAGGAAAGTTTTATGCAAAACCAAATGATAACCTATTAAACAGAGTTATGGTCTACTTTTTGAAAGTAATAAGCTACTTCATGATCCAAGTGCATCTCAAAGATTAATTGGAAAGTTAACTTATTTAACTATCACCTAGCCAGATATGTCATATGTTAAGAGTGTTGAGTTAGTTCATGCATGCTCCACAGACTTAACATCTTGCTGTCATGCATACGATTCTAAAATACAAAAAGGGAGCACCAATACAAGGTATTTTCCAAATTTATCATGGCCATTTAAATGTAGAAGCGTAAAGGTGCTGATTGCGCAAGTTTTATGTCGGACAAGAGATCAACAACAAAATATTGCATACTAGTTGGTGGAAATCTGTTGAGCAAGAATGATTAATTGTTGCTAGGTCAAGTTCAGAGGCTAAAAATATTGTTGCAATCGTTAGGATTTAAAAGAAGTGGACCAATGAATTTACATTGTGACCAAACTATTACACTTCATATCGCTACCAATCCAATGTATCATGAGCGTGACGAGCACATTGAGGTACATTATAACTTCACTATAGAAGTCACAAAGAAGGAAATACGATCACTGTCAGAATTCTATGTTTTGTATCCAAAATCCTACAATTTATATCAGATCGCAAGGAAAAGATTCAGATCTATGTAACGAAAACCATTTACAAGTTAGTCTTAGGATATGGGTGTAAATCTTACAATTCGATCCTTATGTAATCAAATCATGCAAATTACAGTTCAAGTGATTCATCTAACTGGAATGGCCAAACTAAGAGGTTAATCAGAATCCTATGTTTTGTATCCCAAATCCTACAATTCATATCAAGTCCTAGGGAAAAATATTTGGATCTACGTAATGAACCCCATTTAAAAGTTAGTCTTAGGATATAGGTGTAAATCCTACAATTCGATCCTTGTGTTACCCAATCTTACGAATTACGGTTCAATTGATTCATCTAAGCAAGAATAGCCACAAACAACTAAGAGGTTAATATTACTATTTTCTTTTTACTTTCTTCTTTCCTTCTTTTTTTGTTATTTCTTTTTTTAAAATGTTATATAGTGAAATCTCTACAAAATTTGCAATTTTAGAGAGTTTCTAAAGAGACAACCTAACCATGTAAGGTTCTGCATCTTTTGCTTTATCTTTTTTTTGGTTTTTTTCTCCATGAAAACTTCTTTTAACTTCCATGCATGCAACAAAATAGCAGCCGCTATACTATATCAGGCGTAGCGGCCAATACCACTATGCTAAATTGTATTTAGCGCTGCACTCAACCATAGCAGCCGCTACAGCCACTACAATCCGCTACGGAGTGAGATTGTCTGCCACTTTCCAAACATTCTTAAAATGCATAAGAAGGCTTATTTCCTTTTATCTTCTCTCCAAACAACATTTATAGGCAACTCTTCTACCCTTCTATGCTTAAAACAACACCAAAAAACACAAGATCTCGCCGAATTGAAGTTGATACAAAGAGTTCCTCTCAAGAGCTCTTCTCTAGGTATTTCTTGGTAGACAGTAGACACCCCCATTGTTAGAGGTATTCTTTTCTCTACACTCAACAAAAATACATTTTTTATTTTGATGAAAGTTAATTTGGTATTTGGATTGAACTCTAACTTTATTTAAGCATTATTTTATAATTTACATACCCTTTGTTATGTACAGTTGTACTAAATTGCTTATTTGAATTATGAATTTAGAAATGCATAATAGTTTCTAACTTAGTAAAGCTAACCAACATGAATACATGGGAAAAATTAGATCAACAATGTCTTTTTTATAATCATTTGGTGATATAGAACTTCCATGCGCTGAAGGGACCAAACCCACCCCAGCCAACCCCTAGTTATTATAGGAAAACGGCATCAAATTCTAACATTTTTCAATATTCTGAATTTTTTTATTATTTTTTTAAAAATGTTGGACAACTTTTTTGATTCACACTACTACGCCGCTACATATCACTGCTACCACTAAATACGCCCATTACGTAGCATTTTGCACTGCAACCTCTATTTTGATCCTTGACTTCATGAGAGAACCTAGCCATGTAAGGTTCAGAATTTGAACTTTATTTTTATTTTTTAAGATAAAAAGAACAGGAAAAAAAGACCCACTGCATTCCTAGAAACGTTGATATCTTATATAAATTTTAACTAGTCACAAATATCATTAATAACCTACTCATATATGTCATGATGTTCTTCATATGACTTTATTCTAGTGTTTTTTCTCAATGTATATCACGACCCAAATTCCGGGGCCCTGTCGGATATCCGGATCGTGATTATTTAAAAATATGTACCATGCATACATCAAATAATTTTCACAATACCCAAAATTTAATCACAGTCAATTAATTATAATCACAAATCTTCCATTTATCTAAGGAAGTTAATTTAGTATTCTACACAAGGTCCAGGTCTATCTCAATCACTAGACCCTTTCCAGACTCTTCTTACTTCACAGAAACACAAAATGAGTGACAAGACATGCCTGCACCTCTTAACATAAAATTCCAGTGGGGGTCCCACTGGATCAATCCATGATCAAACCTAAAGGCCAAGGTCGCCCAGGAGTAAGCTTTACTCCTAATGGATTGGATTCTTCATAAAATTCCTCCTGAAGACCCACAAAACCCAATACAGTCTGCTCTTGATTATAAAAACCAATTCCGCCTATTATTTTGCTATCCACTGTGTGTACAGTCAGATGGGGCCCACTCCCTAGTGTCCACTATCACAAGGATCGCCCATGAGTCCCTTTTTAGATGGGTGGTTCTGATCTTTGATCACGTCCCCTGATGGGCCCCACAGTTCATGTCGACCAAGGATGTAAATAGCTACGTAGCGGCCGATTCCGCCACGCCACGAAGAAAAATGCGGCGATACTATAGTATCGCGCCGCTACAATTGTGTAGCTCTTTATAGCAGGGCGCGCCCCCCCCCCCCTTCTCTTCACAGCCGGCCCTAACTTATTAACACTGTTGTAAGCCTTCCACAACTCCAAAATTTCAAGTTTTTCAACTACAAGAGTACAAGACTACAAGTAACTAAGTGAGCAACAACTATAACATACAAGATACAAGTATACAACATCAAGTTCCAAGGAATCATACACAAACAAGTGTGAGAACTACATCAAATTCCAAGCTTCCATTCCATCTATTTTAGGTATGTTTTTCTTTTGGAATTTTTTTCTAATCTTTTAACTTTTGAGATCATATAAGTATATGAATATATGATGAGATCCATCTTTCCCTTTCATCATGCACACATATTTTTATTTTTATTTGATTTTTCTTTATTTTTTATTTTCGGATTTATTTATTTTTTGAAAAAAAAAAAATTTCAATACTCATGGACAACCCATGAAAACCACTTGGAAATTGCTTGTAAATGATAGATCTATGTTCCCATAGATCAATCCATCACATTTTGAAATTTTATTGATTTTTTTCTATTTTCTATTTTCGGATTTATTTATTTTTTGAAAAAAAAAAATTTCAATACTCATGGACAACCCATGAAACCACTTGGAAATTGCTTGTAAATGATAGATCTATGTTTCCCATAGATCAATCCATCACATTTTGAAATTTTGTTGATTTTTCTCTATTTTCTATTTTCGGATTTATTTATTTTTTGAAAAAAAAAATTTCAATACTCATGGACAACGCATGAAACCACTTGGAAATTGCTTCTAAATGATAGATCTATGTTTCCCATAGATCAATCCATCACATTTTGAAATTTTATTGATTTTTCTCTATTTTTTATTTTCGGATTTATTTATTTTTTGAAAAAAAAAATTTCAATACTCATGGACAACCCATGAAACCACTTGGAAATTGCTTCTAAATGATAGATCTATGTTTCCCATAGATCAATGCATCACATTTTGAAATTTTGTTGATTTTTCTCTATTTTCTATTTTCGGATTTATTTATTTTTTGGAAAAAAAAATTTCAATACTCATGGACAACCCATGAAACCACTTGGAAATTGCTTGTAAATGATATATCTATGTTTCCCATAGATCAATCCATCACATTTTGAAATTTTGTTGATTTTTCTCTATTTTTTATTTTCGGATTTATTTATTTTTTGGAAAAAAAAAATTTCAATACTCATGGACAACCCATGAAACCACTTGGAAATTGCTTGTAAATGATATATCTATGTTTCCCATAGATCAATCCATCACATTTTGAAATTTTGTTGATTTTTCTCTATTTTTAATTTTCGGATTTATTTATTTTTTGAAAAAAAATATTCTAGTACTCATGGACAACCCATGAAATACCAATTAAATGTCAAGAGAATGATTCCTAAGCGTTATATATATGTTTTCTCTAACATGTTTCTTTGTTTTTTAATTTTTAATATACTACTTGTTCATATTTATAGCCAGAGCCAGTTATTCAGTCTATCTGTCTTTGCCAATTGATAAGTTAAAATGCCTCGTGGTATTGATCCTGCATGGAGCTTCGGTGAGGCAGTTGAGAATAATAGGTTGAAAATCAAATGCAACTTTTGTGGGAAAGTGACCAATGGGGGCATTACAAGATTCAAACACCACGTGGGCCACATTTCTGGCAATGTTGCTGGCTGTACCGAAGTACCAAGGGAAGTCAGGGAACAAATGAAAGCTTTGGTTGGCCAAAACAAAGCTAGAAAAGTAGAGATAAAAGAAAAGAAGCGGCAAGATGTTGATGCTGCCCGTCATGATGTATTTGGAGATGAATTCTTTGATGAGGAGGAAGATGCACAGATGGAGGCTGCACGCCGAGAGTCTTTGATGACTCAACAAGAAGAACATGAACGTCGTGCATTTGCTGGAAGCAGATATTATGATGCAGGGGGCTCATCTGCTACTGTGCCAAGCAGGGGTAAGGGCATTGCGGGGTCCATGCATAGGGCATTTAGCACCCGGGAACGGGATGTTGATGTAGAAATTCTCTCTACGGGAAGAGCAGTTCCTCCCCCTGTTGATCCTCTAGCACATAGGAAAGAGGGAGCCAAACAACCAAAAATATCTAGTGTTATGAAAGGGGTAATGAAGGCTGCAAGAGATAAATTGGCCAAAGCCACAGCAAAATGGCTAATTCACAAGAACATACCACCTACAGCAGTAGATTCCCCATATTTCCAGACTATTCTTGATGTTGCCGCTGAGGCTGGGCGGGGTATACAGGCGCCCTCTGTATATGATGTGGGCACTAAATATTTTGAAGAAGAATATACAGAAATAAAGGCTTGGGTGGAAACGTTTCGGCCGATGTGGCAACAGAATGGTGTTACCATCATGTGTGACGGGTGGACCAGCGGCACCCAAACACAATTAATAAACTTTTTGCTGTATTCAGTCGCTGGGACCGTCTTTGCGAAGTCCATTGATGCAAGTGAACATAGACGGACAGCCGCATATATATACTCTCTTATGGATAAAGTTGTAGAGAGTGTGGGAGAGGAGCATATTGTACAGATTGTTACAGATAATGGCGCCAATTTCAAGGCAACAGGTTTACAATTAATGGAGAAGAGGACCCATTTATTTTGGACCCCATGTGCAGCACACTGCATAGATCTCATCTTGGAAGAGATTGGAAGGAAGACAAAAGTGGCTTCATTGATCAAGGCATGTCGAGGAATTACAAGATTTATATATGATCATTCCTGGGTGTTAAGTTTGATGAAAAGATACACAAATAACCATGCCTTGCTGCGTCCAGGATTAACAAGGTTTGCAACCCATTTTTTGGCTATGGAAAGCCTTGTAAGATTTAGAACGGAGCTCATTCAGATGTTTGCATCAGAAGAATGGCTTCGTTCGAAAATGGGGCAATGCAACTAGTGGTCCGGGGTTTGAAGTCCCAAACTTGATGAGGGACAATAAATTTTGGAAGAAAGTGAAGAAGATATTAAAGGTTTTTGAGCCTTTAGTTAAAGTGTTGCGGCTTGTAGATGGTGATGACAAGCCGACAATGGGCTTTATCTATAAAGCAATGGATCGGGCAAAACGTTCCATTATGGAAAATGTTAGATATCACGATAAATATATAAAGATTATTGATGTCCGCTGGAACGATCAGTTGCACCATCCATTGCATGCTGCAGGTAATTAATATATATATCTTTGAATTTGATACTCTTTTGTTTTCCTAACTAATGTATTTATTATCTTGTTTGCTCACGGTACATTTTACATATTTATAATGTAGGTTATTTTTTGAATCCCGAATTCTATTACCGCAATGTCGAACTACACACCGAAGCAATAGATACGGAATTGCGGGTAGGATTACGGGAGGTATTGAAGAGATTGTTAAATGAAGATGATCAAATTAATGCAATCCAAGAGGTGAGTGGGTGGTTACTTATGAGAATTTAATTATGCTGCCAAGTGCCAATTGTCATACAAGCTGTATGGGTTTACTGACTTATATCTAATTTTCACATTGTAGATATCTATGTATACACAAAGGAGAGAAACCTTTGCTGACCCTCCTGTGATACGATCGATTGGAAGGATGCCACCTGGTATGACTATGAACAAAAGACCCCACCCAATAGTATTGAATCTTGATTTATTTATCTTAATTGATTAGGAGGACTTGAGGGTTATGAATATTTAATTTTCTTCATTTATTTTTTGCATTTCAGCTGATTGGTGGATAAATTTTGGAGAGAGTGCTCCACATCTAAGGAGCGCGGCTGTTCGCATCCTTAGTCAGACTACAACATCTTCCAACTGTGAAAGAAATTGGAGCACTTTCTCTTTGATCCACACGAAGGCCAGAAATTGGCTTACCATGCAGAAACTCAACAAGCTTGTATACTGTCATTACAATCTGAAGTTGAGAAACAGAATTAGGGAGAGAAGGGCAAGGGATGATCCTACTTATTGTCCTATTAATTTGGATCACATATTCCGAGAGGACGATCCCTTACTCCCATGGCTAGCTGAGATAGAGGATCCAGTGCTAGATTCAGATCCAAGGTTTCAGGAAACGGTTCAAGAGTTGATAGATGAGGATGTGGGTGAGGCACGGGCACCTGCAGAAGATCAGCCATCTCAGGAAGAAGGTACCAGTAGGACTAGGAGGAGTGAGAAAGAACCTGCTTCTGAGAAAGCTAGTTCCACCACCGTCTCTTCGAGTAGCCATGGTGGAGGAGATGTAGGAGGAGACAGTGAGACCGGTGGTACCAGTGAATACTATCAGCATGATGAAGACAATGTCGTTCCTGTAGAGGAAGTACAGGAGTTACCTCTATCTGGAAGATTTGATCCAAGCCGTGGTTATCAATGGCATCGAAGAGATTCACCACCTGGAGCTGGAGGTAGTAATGAGCAAGGAAATATAGGTAGAGATGTTGGAGGACAACAAGCGGCATCATGGACTGATTCGTGGAATCCTAGTTACAGTGGACAAGGACCCTCACAATATTTTGATTATTTTCCATATGGTCAAGTACAACAAGGAGAAGAACAGTCTTCAACTTCGGAGTCCTACTCATATGGTGACTATGGTGAAACGCAATATGGTAGATATCCACCTCCACCTCCACCTCCACCAAATTTTGATGATGCGGGTGCGGCTTCCTTCTTTGGAATTGTGGATCCCAATGCCCATCAATATCAAATTCAATATGGTGCCAATAGAAATGATAACAATGATGGGGATGAGGACAACCATAGCCCCTTGAATCTTGGTAGACATTCCTTTTGGTGGTGATTAAGGTATTCTTATTTCCTTCACTAACTCTCTATTCTTTGTCATTTCTAAATTGGTGTTGAATGTTGAATTGTTGATCACTTCATAGTTCATTTACTTGATGGAATTTGAACCTTAAATGTCTTGAAGTATTGATATTTGATTGTTCAATGTTCACTAATGAGTATTGAGTAATAACCTAACTCTAACTCTTAAATCGTCTTAATTCTTATGCCTTTATTTCATGTTCTAGTGTTTTTTTTTTATTTTTTATGAGTTTCAATTACTTTTTAAGTTAGCATGACTAAGAAACAAGAATACATGTGAAAAAACAAATCATTACTGTTATTTTCTATTTATACGGCGATACAGGACCTCATGTATTGAGGGCACCGCTACGCCCCCTTTTCTTACTTACTTTTGCAAAATAACCACATTTTCTTTCATTTTACAATTTTCTGGATTTTCTGGAATTTTTTCAGATTTTTTTGGCGATTTTTTCAAATCGCACCGCTACGCCGCTACGTAACCCCACTACGCTACGTATCGCCCGCTTCGTATCGTTTTGGCGGCGGGCCGCTACGCCCGCCGCTACCGCTATTTTCATCCTTGATGTCGACACTCTGACCAAATTCATATTACTTTCACGCCTGGGTTCTTTAATTCTGTTGGGCAGTGGGACCCAATGATTCAAAACCCAGATGTTCAACTACACTACGATCGGCCATGGGTCCCCTACAAGATGTGGGATCCTGATCTTTGACCAGGTCAAACAGTGGGTCCCAGTACCTCTATCAACCTTCATCCCTGCTTCCATCCAATTCACGCTAGAATCTTGAAAAAAATAAATGGATGGTGGCCTAGATGAAATCCAATCCTTATAAGACCAACACCTCCAGGGTCGACCAGGAGTGCCATACCAGATCTCAGGACCTAATCTGTGACCAGGTGGACCATGGAGTCCCACAGTTTTCCAATACCAAAATACTACTCAACGACTGTCTCTATTTTCCATTAAATTTTCAAATCTATTTCATATTCCTGCATCCAAATCTATTAGCACCATTCCCTTATCTATTTACATAAAATTCAACAAATCTTGGAATACAGAATATACATAACATATGATCCAACAGATCTTTTAATATCGAGTACTCATATGATTTTCTAACCAGCAGATCTTCTCAACACAGAATATCCAAATCACATCACAAATATCAATCATCTTAATTGATCAACTAGTTAACTAGGAAGATCCACTCACCTTTGATAAACAATCGTCGCCTTTGCAATATGTGAACGCGAATAGGACATCAGATGTTCGTCTCCCCTTCAATTGGCATCTTCCTCTTCTTCCCCTAGATTTCCAACCACAACTTTCTCTCAGATTTCTCTCTCAAAAGTTAGAAGATAGTTTCATACAAGAGATGGTCGATGGTTGCCTATATATATACCAAGAGGAATTGAAGTCCTAGTCCTCTTATACTTCCTAATTCTAATTCTCTTATACAACTCCTTTCCTTCCTTTCTAAAAACTTCCACATTAAACACTTCTAATTCAAAAACAAGTTAACAACTAAGGGTCCTTCCTGGGCCAAACTAATCCTAGGCCTAGGTAGTCAAGATATTACAATGTACCTGTGCAACTATGGATGGAAAATCGATGGATTATGAATAACTGCTTTTTTCTTGTTTCTTTCATTTCCCCTTATTTTCTCTTTTTTTTTATAAGGAAAAAAAACTACGATTCTGGTAATCTAGTTACATTCATGATATGATTCTATTTATCCACTTGAACAAGTCATGATTTATTTCAATTATCAACACAAATGGAAAATTTACATAGGATAAGTTGCTGATTTTCTCACAAAAGCAGTGACAAAGAAGCAATAATGTGATGTTTTGTCCAAGTTGGGTATGGTAAACATAAATGCACAAGATTGAAGGGGAGTGTTGTGAGAGAGTGGATTTTTCTATGATTTCAGAAAAGTCAAGAACTATTTTGCAAACACCAAAACTAGTAGGGGATTTATAATAATATCAGGAAAAAAGTTAATAGAAATATAGAATAATAGTCGCCCAACCTAGCACATCTGTTTCTCTTTTCATATGTTCTATTTAATCTTTTCCCAATTTGTTTCAATTTTTGCAAACGTTTCCATCTTCAAATTTAAATAACTTGACATCTACAAATCCAACTGCTTCAAGGTGGGTATGTTAACCATCCACAACTTTAACATGACAATTGTTATGAGGAAGAATAAGAAACAAACAGATTGCACAAGTCATATGATTTGCTGCACAAAAGTCCATCCTCTGGCACGTATTTGAATGATGAAAAGACATAAAAATGGGAAAGCATTACAGTACCTGGCCAAACAGCAGTAGACTATAATGTACATCAAAAGTACTAAGACAATAACAAAGCTCTTAAATCTCATTCTAGATAGCATTATTGATTGAATCACCAATGGAAAATGCGTTATGAGAGTTAACTTGATTAGACTTCCTCACCACCCTAAAAGAGTCTTCAACACCTTCTAAAAATATTCCTAGATCTAACAACCACTGTCTTTACACTATAACCAACCAAATTTGAATTCAACAAGAACAATTGACTGTAAAAATCACAACCAAGGTCACAAAAATCCAGTTTGTAATAGCAATAGACAGTTTTTATTAGTAATATCATCTTTGGCATCTGTCCAAAGAGTTTGAACTTAGTGCGAAGATCCAAAATAGGAAAAAAGAGAGAGAGATAGAGAGAAACTTCAGCACAATGATCCCACAACTGTTAATATAGAGTTACACAAACACCCTATAAGAAGTTCCCAAAATGAAACCCCAGCTATTGCTCAACTGGTCAGGGACACAACCCCCACCTTTTGAGGACAAGGGTGTATGAGTTAGATTCTTTTCTCAAGTAAAGAAAAGAAAAGCATAAAACACATCTATTTCAATTTCTTTCTAACATCTTTATTTACAGGGATGAAGCAGATTCTGCATTTGGAAGTCTGACCCTTATGGATCTTTCTAAACTAAATCCTTTTACGGAGCTTCGGATTCATTGAACTCGATGCATTCTCCTTGCACTCAAGTTTGGGAATTCAAATCCGCCTCATTGCTCAAGGCAAAGAACTTGGGTACATTGATGGATCAATTCTAAAACCAAAAGTTCTGTCAAAAGTTAATCAATAGGCAACAGCAAATGCTGAAGTGATGACTTGGATACTCAGTTTTATGGAACCCAATATTGCAATTTATTCACAGACGTATCAAATTACTGAGGCTATGTGAGGTTACTTGAAAAGGGTTTACGATCATCAAAATTCAGCTCGTCAATTACAACATTTGGATGGAATATGCATCTCTTGTTTTTGCAACTTTTCTTACTCATGCACTTCATGCCATTCATCAAATTCATGAAGCCACTAGATGAGAACAATTCTTGACCATGAATTTGATACTGTTAGCTGAGACTTGATGAGTCGATCTCCCTTCCAAGTCCAGATACATGTTTATAGGAGTTGTTACAGAGGAACAACAGTCTCAATCACAAGCTGCTCTCAAATAGAAATCAGTTTCCGCATCATCGGAGGTGGCTTAAACAGCTCAAGATTAGCCATGACCAGCAAAACCAAATCTACTCTCGCAAAAGATATGGCCATCTTGCAACTCAATGCCAGAGAAAATTTAACAACTATTGCAAGGATCCAGACATGTCATTTCTGAATGCAAAAGACGGCCATAGAAACGGTCCAAAAGAGCATTTCAGGCAACTATGGATGATTCTACTACTATTCATGCATTAAGCTCTACTGCTTAAACAGCTCTTTCTCCATCACCTACCAATTTGTTTACTTCATCCTCCGCTAGCACCATAAGTTGTTCAACAAATTATCCAAGCAATTTTCTCCTCAGTGCATTCTCCAGGTTCAGTGTGGTATTTTTATTCCAGCACTTCAAATCATACGGCTTTGTGTACACCAAATCTTACAAAAATTAAATCTAATAATAAGCATTCAAAGGTACAAACATCTGGTGGTGATGATATTCCCGTTTCTGACATAAGCACTTGCCTTCTAATGCCATCATTGTCACCAAACAAAGCTTTCTTGGTACCTCAATTATCTACCAATCTTCTCTCAATAGGTAAGCTTGTTCATAATAATTGTCCTGTTACATTTCCTCGTGATGGTAGTATTATACAAAAGCAAGATAAGGAATGGTGTCTAGGAGGCAGAATAAAAGTGGGCTTCTATTTACAGTGAACTTGAGACAATCTTAAATGGCAGTTTCTATCTTTTCACTTGTTTCGAAAAAACACTTGTTTAGGACATCCTCAATTTAATATATTATCATTGTATCATATAGAGTGGAGGTATACCATAATTTAGGACAGAGAACATTTTTATCATAAGACCCACTAAATGGGCTGGTGATAAATTGGTGTTTATCCTTTTTTTAATCTCTTATTTCCATTTGGAAAACATCATGTAACCTATATGTACTTCCAAGCGGCTGCTTAAGGAAATCAAGCAATTCCATCCAAAATATCTTTTCCTTGTGTTTATCTCAGCACAGGGACTGCAATTCTGCAACTCTAAACCAAAGCTATTCCTACAGTTCCTGCAGGATTCAGTAATATGTATCCACCAAGAGGCTACCAAAAATGCAACAAAATCTGGGAGAAAAGATCAAAAGCACTATAAATAAGGGTATGGATCTGAGTCTGGATCCAAACACAGGTGACTAATTTGCTTTAGACACACCAAAATGATGCAATGAAAGCCCTACCTACAATCTAAGTCGTACATCAATTATCAATTAAAACTCAAATTAAATCAGGCCCATCGCTAGACTCCTTAAAGAAAATAGAGAGGAACTGCCTGCGCATGGGCTGGACCAGTCAAACAGTCCTATTAGGGCTACTGCCCACTGGGTCCAGCCAGTGGCCTCTCTTGTGTCTGGATTAAGTCTATAATGGCCTGGCACATGTCTGGAAGCAGTTTGGACACCACACTGGGCCTCTAATTGGGCCCATGGTTGAGTGGATCAAAAAACAACCCCTAATAATGGAATGCACTTTGTAAAAAGGGTATATTCAAAATGATTTAAGGTTTGATTCGACACCCAAAATGGTCCAATGCCACCATAAATGGGTACGAGTCCCATGGGCTTGATCATATGCCTCCATACATCAAATGCCTGTGCTACCACAGGATCTTCTTGGTCTCCATCAATGGATGTGGGCTGATCTGCATCAGAAATGAAATAGAAGCAAGAAAATCGGAAGATGTGAGACTGAAAGATATTCATAAGAGACACAATTACTAGTAGGATGTTTTGTGCGTGCTCTTTTACGCTTGCGCAAGGTAATGGGCTACTCATGAGAAAGATAAGTTATTGATTACCTGGTCAGTCAAATGATAGGTGTAGATCATTTCGATCATGAGGCATGTCCCTTTTCTATTTTCAGGACATTGACTTCTAATTGTTTCTCATCCTATATATCCAAAGAAATAATTTCCAGACTACAGTATTTCTTGATCGCTTTAGAGGTATATGTTCCTTTCGAATGGATGAACTCTCTTGAGATTGAGGAATAATCTGTCACAAGACCTGATCAAAACTAGAGAAGGAATGTACTAAAAAATAATATCTTTTGAGGACATACTTTCGTTTTCTGGTTGGACAAAAACACTAACATCCTTTTTGTGGGTTGAAGTGTCCCAAGAAAATGAATTTTGTGGATTATGGATCTAACTTATTTCTAGAAGGTCCAAGAATATGTATAGACACACACATAAAAACTTTGCTGCAATAGAGAACCACAGATTTATTGTTTTAAGTGTCAACACCCAATTGATCAAAAAGGATGTAGCAAGAACTATGCCATTCAAATAAATCTTTCGTACCTTCCTATTAGAATTGCTTGAGTAACTTCCAAGAGATGACGGTTCTTTTGCTTAGCTACTTCATTTTGTTAAGTATAGGGAATAAAGACAAAAGTTCGTGTTTCAGCACCATTTCCAACATATTAACCTTGGAGACCTCAGCACAAATATTCTTTAGCATTGTCACAGCAAAATACCCTCACCGAAGTGCCCAATTAAGTAACCCAAGTGGTTCTATGATGATCATCATTGAATGAAATGAAATACTAGGAACAAAATACAAACATGATTGGATCTGGTGCCGACAAAAATAGTACATTTCAAAAGACTCGAACCTCTATTGCAAGTAAAATAGAATGAAGTTCACCAATGCTTTGTTAACATATCAGAAAAAAAGAATTTATTACATTCTTCCTAATTCATTCAACTTTTGGGGACGCCACTTCTAGTTTCTTAAGGCCATTTGATATTCATGGAATGATGTTCTTATAGGTCATGATGCTTTCAAGTAGTCATCGCATGATCGGTAGTGTTGCCTTAACTAATTAGTTTTTAGATTGGATCTTATTAATAGCCTAAATCAATTTCATTTATTGGTAACACCAGCTACAAACCACAACCAATGATCAACCGGAGAAAAAAAATACCGCAACAATGAAAATTCACAAGCTTTGTCATGACATGCGATAAGTGTATGTCTCAAATTCAATATAGGTAAATTATTATGAGGTCATTTATTTTCAGTCATTTATGCAAATAAATGCCCCACATGCGTAATGGTTATGCACCATTACATTTGTTTGTGGTGATTCAAAAATGAGAAGTGTAAATATGGGGTGAAAAAGGGCTGAATTTGAGTCCAAAATGTTCACACCTCATGATATGGTAAACTAATGCACAGGGCTGCTCATGGGCAGGATCTACAGTGCAGAAAATGAGAATTAGAGAGTTTGTTTTTTTTTTTTTTTTTTTTTTTTAACTTCTGTGGGCACCGAAATGACAACCTAAACCATTCATCCTCTTCAAAAGGTCAAAAACGGCTATGGGGTCAATTTTCAGCTGTTGATTTGTCACAAATTTTGAGATATTTACAAAAAATCCCAAATGCTAAAATTTGCCATTATAGACTTCTCTAGGCCTCATTTTTTTTTATCCAAACTGTTCATCCTCTTTAGAAGGTCAAATAGGGCTATGGGTTCCAATTTTACATCTTAACACCTCATGGATTTTAAGATATCTTTGAAAAACGTTCAAACATTGGATTAATCCAATGTACATTACATGCTAAAAGCATCCCATAAATGCCAGCTTGTTTTTTCAATTGTTTAACTCATGTGGGGCCACAAAACGATGAACCGAACCATCCATCCTCTGTAAATGGTCAAAAATGGCCATGGGATATATTTTCAGCTGATCGACACAAATTTTGAGATATAAACAAAAAAGTCCAAATGCTATAATTGGCCAATCTAGACTTTTGTGAGCCCCATTTTCATGATCTTAACCGTTCATCCTCTATATAAGGTCAGATACAACTATGGGGTCAAATTTTACATCTTAACTCATCATGGATTTTAAGATATCTTTGAAACATTTACAACCGTATACATAATATGTAATATCTTGGGTTTTAAATTTCTATTAGATTAGTAGAGCCTTACGTGTATTATTATTGAATGAAAAGAGGAGTTGTTTAACAACTCTAATTAGGAGTTGATGAGAGGAGATTGGATTGGACTCTATGTCCAGTTGGGGAAAGACTAGGACTCTACCTCATCTTTGTTTATATAAGCAACCATTGACCCTAGTAGTAGCATCCAATATTCTCCTTCTTTCCTTTTGAGAGAAAATATGAGAGGAGGGTCTTGTTGGGCTAGAATCCAGGAGAAGAAGAGAGGAGGGTCTTGTTGCCCTCACATCGCGAACGCAATGATCATGTACTGGAGGTGAGTGAATCTTCCTGGCTGATTTCTAATTCATGTTGTAGTTGATGGGTAGATGTTTGAGGAACCCAGTTTTGGTAGGATTGTTATCTGTGAATTTATCGACATGCTCAGACTTCGGGTGTGGTGGATTTCATGGTGGAATAGGATGGTTTGGATTTCCAGTAATAATCTGGCCTTTGATGATGATTAAGGTGGAAAGGAGATAAAATAGTGAATCTGTGCAAATTATGCACTATTTTATCTCTGTCACAGGAACAGAATTGCTCACATCAGGGGTTGTGGGACCCCCCTAGCCCACTGTATGGTGGATCTGAACCAAGGAGTAGGTGGTAACACCGTACACACCTAGTCGACCAGCGTGGTCATGGAACCATGGGAGGTGGGCCCTGTTTGGGCCACCATCTATTTGATTCTTGCAACAGAAACGGTAAATTGATGAAAACAGGACAGAAGGTCGACATGAGTTGTGGGACCCATCAGTGGGCTTGATCAAAGATCAGAACCCCACATCTTATAGGGGACCCATGGGCGACCCTTGTGGTGGTGGACCCCTAGGGAGTGGGCCCCATCTAACCGTACACTTAGTGAATATTAGGATAACAGGCGAATTGATTATGTGAAAGTGGGTATTTATCCATGGGCCCCTAGGAGTAGTCTGATGATGAATCAGATCCAATGGTAATACAGCTTACCCTTGGGCGACCTGGAACATTAAGTCTGATCATGGATTTGATCCGTGGGACCCAATACACTATACACCAAGATGATGCAGGCGTAAGTTACATGTTTTAACATTCTGTGTGTGTGGATAAGGCCTGGAAGGAGTTCATAAGTTGGGTCAACCCCTGGACTTTTTGTGAAATTACAATATAACCTTCTCACTTAAATGAATTAAGGTTTTCTTAGAATCAGGAACTATATGAGTTGTGATCAATTAAACTGTGACTAACCAAATGGTTTGTGATTAATTAATGTTGTCTAATGATGTGGTTCTAATTTAGTGTGGGCCACCCCTATACCAATCAATACCAATTACGATTAGAAGTGGGGCAGTAATTAGTAAATTTGTGTAGGGGTTTGATCCACACTATTGATAGTGTAAATTATTAATAATAATGAATTCTGGTTGCTATGTGATTATGAGATATTGTGCATTGGATCCTAGATTTGGGATGTTGGACTTATATTCAGATGATTAATGGCCGTTGTATTGGCTGGTCCTTGGTGGACGTAAATGGCCGCTGTATTGGCTGGTCCTTGGTGGACGTGAATGATGAGACAGAGCTATGGTGGCCAATATACATGTATACGATAAGCCTTGGTGGTGTTGTAATGTGCATGGGCACGAATATGTAAATGGATGTACTTTTAATGGTAATTGATCTATTAATTCAGACTTGTTTATTTATGTGATATTATAATCTATGTTGTTTGTTAATTAGGAAAATTCATTCACCAGCAATACTGATGTTGTGTTGCCTCCTTTAGGTAATTACGTTGCGGGTGAGCCAGAGCAGAACGACGTTCAGCCCGTAAACTTCGGCATGCATGGCCGAAGAGAGAGAACGGAAAAAACTCAAATAGTTGATAGAGGGATTATCTCTTGATTAGGAAATTTATTCAACGTTTTAGGACATCTTTGATTTGAGTGAGAATATTGAATTTTTCTTATTTAGTGATTATGGATGTCATTTGACTTTCATAAGTTAATTGAAATTATAGTTTGATCTAAATGCCTAATTCCTTGTGGAAATTCTTTGAAGAATGCGTGGTGTATATTGCTAAATAATCACGATTTGGAATCTGGCCCTAAATTTGGGCCGTGACATAATATAATGTACATTACATGCCAAAAACATCCAATAAATCCCAATCCGGTTTTTTTTTTAACTCATGTGGGCTCTCAAAGGATGATCTTGACTGTCTATCCTCTGTATAAGATCAGAAATGACCGGGGGTCAAATCTCATCAGTTGATTTGTCGTGGATTTTGAGATACTTTCAAAAAGAAGTTCATACCCTAAAATCTGACATTTCGGACGTCTATGGGCCCCACCTTCATGATCCAAAACATTCATCCTCCTTAGGAAGCCAAAAATGGCTATAGGATCAAATTTCAGGTCTTAAAACATCATAGATTTTGAAAATTTTGTGAAAACACTTGAACAGTTGGATTGATCATAGATTCTCATGTGAAATGGGAGTAAAAAACCAAACAATGAAATGTGTTTCTCATGTGAGTCATTTGCACATGTAAATGATTTGCATGTGGATAATTTACACTGTGAATCATTTTCAATGCAAAAAGAAGAACCCTAAAACAAAAACAAAAAAAAGCATTAAGTTCATGCATAAGTGATGGGTTCAAGAATTTTAAATATAAAAAGGAACTCCTGACTAACCTTTCAGAATGATTGTATATTTGCAACAACTCCTCATTAGAAGATCTTGTTCCTCGCACAACATTGATTGCACCAGTGGCCATAATGCCTTGGAAAATTATATTGATTAAACATGAGTCTTCTCTATTTGATAGAAATAAAAGAAGTGCACAAGGAACTATTTATATGATTTTTTTTCATATAAGAAACATAAGAATATTATAGATGTCAACTAATGGCAAAGAAAGAAACAAAATGGGAGTTTCATGGTGATAGTACATGGTGGATTTTCCAAGAACCTGAGAGGCTTGTATGACAGGAAGACCCTATATAAGAAGGAAATTAGAGTAGTGACTCCACCTAGGGCAGATTTCATGAAATTTAATGCAGATGAAGCAAAAAGAGTGAAAATTCAATATCATAGGATTTAGGGGCATTTTACATGATGATAACGGTGATGTTCGGTCTTTTCCATCTGCATCTATCGAGTCCAATGGAAGAAGTGTTGGCAATAAGATAAGCCTTAAAGATCTTCACAACATCTTTTTTGAGACAGCTAATTGAGAGGGATTCATTAAAGTTTATTTCATGGGCCTGTAAGAAATTACACTCCAAGAATGCTCGCATCAGTTTTGAAGGAGATTTAGACAATAGCTAATTGATGGATATTTAGTTTTAGCATGTTCAACAAAGTGTAAAAGGGACTGCTAACATATTTTAAAAACTTGGGGCAGATAGGGAAGATTAGTTTGTAGGAATTGAATATCTGTAACTATGAGCTGTTGGGGACAGTCTAATTTGAAAAAAGTTGAACTCGTCCGACCCCTTGTCCGACCCAAGTTAGATGGGATATGGTTCCAGGAAATGATAAAATGCTTGGGGTCATTTTTACCCTTTAAATGTGTACATGTATCATATACTGAATGAATTCAACTTTTGTACATTGTTGTAGAGATGAAATCCAGTCTTTCAATTTGCTCAAAACAAAGATAGAAATACACTGCTGTCACGAACATCACGATCTATCAGTTTCAGTGACAACTAAAAAAAATATCTATTTTCATCACTGTTATTTAATGTGATTGTTATTAGTGATGGGAAAGGTCAGGTCTGGGTCAGGACCAGCAATATCCAGACTTGAAATGTTAGTGGAACCATTCAGATCTGGGTCCAACTTGGGTCCCCAATCTTAGGATCCAGAACCAATGAAGCCAAAGGTCTGAGTTTGGAACAAGGTTCATGACAGATTTCATTAGAGAGAGGAGGAATGGGGTTTTTTTTTTTTTTTTTTTTGGGGGGGGGGGGTTTATTAGGGGAGGGGGAGGATGTTGGAAGTAATGTATTATATTTTATGTATGAATTATATATAAAAAATTACAAATAATATACATGTGTATACCTATTATATTTTGACACTAGGTCTAGGTACATGGGTCCAGCTCTGAGTCTAGTACTACATAGACCCAGACTCAGACCCAGCCAAAATATTTTGGGATCCAATAAAGTGGACCCAAAGCCAGACCCTAAAATCAAATGGGTCCAAACCACATACCCACACCCTGTTTTTATGGGTCGAATTCAGGGAAATGAGTAGCAAGTGCCATTCCTTTTTTTCGGTTTTTTTTTTATTGGTAACATGACTGAACCCACAACCTCAGCAATAGTAAGCACCTTACACTTTGCCACGGGCTCTTCTCCAGTAGTAAGAAATTATTTCCATTCTTATATGTTATGTTCCCACTAGATGAAAATGACATGTTTGGCCTCAGCCAAATCCACAAGCTGTACATTAAGACTTAAAGCTTTATTTCTCAACCATCACTTGAAAAGGTCAATGTTTTTTCTGCAGTTTTTCAATTTTTTTCTGCATTTTTTTACTCCCATGATGAGCCTGATGAAGAAGGGAGAAACTAGGATTTTTTCAATGCATTTATGTTCCTCCAAAACTAGATTTTCTTCTTTTTCATATTGATTTACTTCTTCAGTGATGATTTTATTGGTTTTATCTAATTCTGATGATTAAAACACGTTATTCTCAGTTTTCTTTTACAAATAGTTAACATGGTTCTATATGGAAGCTGCAAACACAATCCACTGTAACAAATTCAGATGAATACAAAAGAGGAAATCAATAACTTTGAAAGAAAAATACCTTGCCTTGCTATTTCAATTAATTTTTGCCGCAGCAGACAATCTTTAGTGAATAAATGAAATCAGGGGACAAAGACCATGGAGGAAGACATTTGTGGCATTTACATTTACATGAGATGCAAGAAGGCAAAACATGTAGAAAATCATTTATATGTGTATACATATTTGTCTTGTAGAATACTGTATTGTTTAGTAAATTCACTTTACTGGTGAAGTGAGGCGAATGGACATTCCAGGACACAATAAAAGAAAATGGTTCAAATTAAAAAGAGCCATATATCAAAAAACACCTCTACTTTTTACCAAAAAAAAGTCACCTATGCAACTAAAATGACAAAAAACCAACTTCTTTAAAGAAAAAAAAAAGTCAAAAAGTCATATTCTCATTTCACTAAATGATAAAAATCCTTCACTTTCTTATTTGAACCCTCTTCTTTGTTTCTCTCTTAATACGACCCTTCACCTCACTTCACTTTAATAGTGAAGTTACCAAACAGGGGAACAAAAACAATGACAAAGAAGTTGGTGGCATTTGGATTCACATTAAATGTACGAAGGTAAAAATAGGTAGAAAACCATTTATAATTGCACATATCTGTAGTGTAGGGTACCTTATCTTTGCTATAAATACAAGTGATTTGACCAAAGTCCCCTTTTCTTCTCTTCTTCCTTTCTCTCTCTTCTCCTCATCCACTCCTTTAATTTCATGGTCATCAGAAGAATGTTTTGAAGTAGCTCAAGAAGTCACAAGGACAAGGGATTCTATAATCTGAACATCGTCATGTAATGGTGGAGACATACACTAATGAAGACTGGGGCAGGTTCAAAGACAGGGAAGACCAACAACAGGTTATTGTAACACTGGGCAGAATTAGTTTTATAGTTTTTTCTTTACCAAAACAACCATCGTGATTTACCGCTTGTCTATAGAGTCCATCACTATCCATCCTACTCTTTTTAGTCTATCGGAGTCGGTGGCCTCCCAAAACCATAAGGATCATGCATCTTGACAAAAAAGATGAGACTTTGAGGCTTAAATAAATATGGATGATCGTAAGGAAAACTTTTTTGAACCATTGGATTATCTTGATTGTCCTTCCAATGCATAGATTTCATCATGACGAGCACACACACGAAAACATATCGATAATTGGAGTCCAGATGAGTTTAGAAAGCTCATAACAATGCTAGTTTTTTATTTTGGTCGAAGTTGAAAGTCTACCTTTGACCAATTGACCAACTGATATGGTAATGATGATGTGGCACCATGTACTTGCTATTGTGGAACTCTAACTTGTTCAGATCTTAGGCCAGGATGTGGGTCAATGCTGGGACTGGTTTGGCTTACTTGAATTGAACTGAGCCACCATCCAAGTTGTATGGTTTCTCAAATAAGTTCTGAGCTCATTCTTCTTTTATGTTTCATATTGCAAAGTGGTCGATAGTAAGTGAACTGACATTTTGGTACTTAGTAGCTCAAGAGGCAGAGTCCTTTCGTATATTTTGGAAATATACTTTATCTATAGTGCCATGATGGTAGGACATTGAATGTTTATGAAGTTTAGATTTTAATGACATCACAGACTTTATGGATATAATTCTTTAGTTTACTCTATATGATCATATGGTTAGACCGTTTTGAGTATTTGAAATTTTAATCTATTGATTTTGACCATCTTTGATCAGCTATGTCAATCACACATTCAGATTCGGGAAATTTGGATCTTGTGGCATGACATCCTCACTCAAAGCCAACAACAGTAGCAGAGATTCCAATACGAACATGCTCCGTCCTGCTTAAAGCATCAGCAAAGGCATTGCACCATCCTGATTTCTGCTTGACCACAAAATTGAAATCCTGGAATTATGAGACTCATTTAGCTTGTCTGGTACTGAGCTTCTTTTGGGCACTCAGGAATCAAAGGGCCTTGTGATCAAAATATAAATGAACTCTGTGTAAAAGATATTGTATTTAATGCCACGATACTAGTATAATGGCATAAATTTCAAGATTCACGGCATCTTCATCTTCAAGGTATTCCTCTCCATCCCTTTTTTCTTGCTCTTTCCATTGTTGAATCTCAAACCCACATTCAGATCTAGATCTATGCCAATCCTACTGTTGGTTCACTGGATCTAGCCCTGAATCTTCACCCAATACCTAATCCGACCATCCATCCATCCATCCATCCCTAACACAAAGTCCAGCCCATTCCCCATTGACTGACCAGCTTTCTTCATCCAAAACCCTAGCCTATCCACTCTTACCCTACCCCTTTTTCCATATTACATCATAAAACCCTAGATCTAGCCACATACCATCATTAAACCCTAGATCTAGTCCTAACTCCCTTACCAAACCTTAGATCCACCGCCCATTCCATCAATTAAACCCCAAACCAAAACCGAATACTTGACTGAAACCTGAAACCAGCCCCATCCAGCCATGACCGAACCACTTAGTCCAGCCCACAACTTTCTGAGGACTCAATTGCAAGACCGTAACAAGGCTTGGATCTTCTCATAATTAACTTATTTAAATTCTACATGAAATGGTGTGCTCAATTGGATTTTATAGATCCATTACAACTGGTAATTGTGTTCTTGATCTCATCTTGCATCAGTTAGACTAGTTTCCAATCATGTCCTGCATCAATTTCATATTGTCCAGCATCACTTTCCACTCCTGCATCAATTTCATATTGTCCAGCATCAATTTCATATTGACCAGCATCAACTTTCCGCCACCCTTTTTTTTTTTTTAATTTTCAAAAACATTGGAAGATAGACTGATCAACTAAAAGGACGCCACTATTCATGAAAAGATATCTTCGATTGACCTAAGGCAAATTTCATATTCATTTAGGGCACAACGATCTCTTTCAGAATAACAATCCGAAAACCAAATAAAGAAAGAGAAAGAATGAATGAAAATCTCTTTCAGTGTGTGCAACAAAGGAAAAACAAACAGCTTTGAGTTCATCATCCTAGAATTTAACAGATGATGATGGTTTGTGATGTTAGGGGCTCCTTTGAACAATTTTGAAGAATTTGGGTAAAGCTTACAAGTCTTTTTCCCATTGTTTGTTATGTAAGAATTCAAGTGGCACTTACATTATGACATATTTTCATAGTTAAAGCATTTTGTAGCATACACAATATACCACCTTGCCCTCTTTTGTTGTGTCACAAGAAGTTCCAACTAAAGGTCTAAAACAATCGCCAACTCACTGATAGATCATTGGTTTTGTCACCTCCTTTCACAGGGACAGCCAGGTATCAATCCCTTAAGTCATTAGGTTAGGAGTCTCATTAGTCACAACTGATTTTAGAAGTCAAAACTGAAGCCTTGGTCCATATAGGCAAATGATGGGTCTAATAAAAAAATAGACATACTTACAGAAATCTTAGAAATGTTAATATAGATAAAATTGATCATTTTAGCTTTACCCATACTTGTTATAAAATATTTTCATTTTTATTTTTGAAGGAAAAAAATGCCTCAGAATTGTTAAATAAATTAATCCAGCCAGTACACAGCACCCTGTCGGTTTTGACCAAGCTCTATGCTATCACTAATAAATACCACATCTATAACTACAAGGATACTCAATCATCACACTATAAAAGAGTTACTGGTAATAATTATGCCCAAAAAAAAAAAAAAAAAAAAGGGATACAGAAATAAAAGTTATAGAATAGTACTTAGCTACTAAAACTCAACATTCAAGTCCACTGCCAACTAGTGATTCATATTGCATATCACCAATCTAGCAAAATTTTCAGTTGTATTTGCATAAAAAAATATACAGGTTCTCATTATCCATAATATTTCCTTTGCATTGTACCTTATCAATGTTTAAAACTATATAAAAAAGCAGCTTTTAATAGGGTGTGCAGCAGTAATAAATATTTCCCTAGGAAGAAATCAAACAGATTAAATCAAAATGGAAGTAGTACCTTGATCTGCAATCAGCCACCGACTTGAATTATCAGCAAAAAGTGCAAGTTTCTCATCTGGGTTAACTCCAACAACTCTTAAACCTTCAGAGAAGTACAAAATTTCCTCCTCAATCTGCAATTCAAAGATACAAAAGAAAAAAGAAAAAAAAAAAAAAGGGGAAAAAGAGAAGCAATTTGAAAAGGATAATTAACATGGAAGAACCACCAATTAATTGCTACAAAACTAACCTTTAATTAAAAATAAAAAGTTATTAACACAGCCAATATATCAACAACAGATGCAGAAAACATCCATACAGGCGAGTAGCTCAAGTGCTCAACCAAAAGGTTTATAATCCACATCTTCAATGAATTACATTCCCATTCCTAGCTTTGAAATCACCAAACCACAGCCTTGTATACAAGATATATTCTTGAGTCTCAAGAACAATATCCAAATCTACAATTATCCATGGGACCTGTAATATGGTCAAGAGACGTAAGTCCTTGGGAGTGTAATTTGTTGTGGATGTGGGGACAGCACTGAAAAGCTTATACTGGAACATTGCCAAAAAACTTAGTGCAGCACCACATGGTGTCTGCCTCATTTTAAGAAAATACAGACCTGCTTCTATTTCTAATACCTCAAAAACTTATTCAGCTAAAATACTACTAGTGGCACAAAGTACCACGTTAATTTTAAAAAATCCTTGGATTTTACTGGAAAAAATGCCAAGAAGCTCCAAGCCATAGCAGTTTTATTCTGAATTTCGAATTTTTTGGAAGTATGGCCTTGATTAATTTCCTTATTTGAGCTAAATTACTTAAAAATGATAATGCAGTAGCACCAATACATGTGCTACTTGATTTTATCTCTTCATATGATGACAAATGAAGTGTCTACACATGTTTCCTTGGATTTTTTGTTGGATAGTTTCTCCTAATAAAATTATCCATATCAATCATAACATACTTAGATAGTCACATTACCGTGAAATTGTGTATTAAGTGCACTTTGGGTAGATGGGATGTTAAAATCGTTCATCAAATGTTCATTTATTGTTTCTTTGCCCTTAGGTTTGATGTCATGTTCTAAATATATTTAGGGTAAAATAGGTTATATCATAGACAATGGAGGTGTTGTTGGTGGCTTGGCAAGTTGGTCATTGAACATGCCCAGTAGGATTCTATGAAGCCTTTGTTTTAGTGTTGTTTTATAGTCTTTAGAGGGCAAAAGGAACAAATAGGATCCTTTGGAACAAGTCATCAAAGGCTATTGCAGTGCCTCACGAGGCACAATATGGTGCAGCCCAGCCACGAACAACAAAGATCGTCACCTAAGTCGGTGCGATCAAGCCCTCAGACTCGAGCCCTAACGCCACTTAGATGAGAACACCCAAACAAGAACTCACCAGAATACTCTGAAATTTTATTATCATTAGCAGCCTTACATTAGAGGTCCACCTCTATAAATAATAGAGGAATAGCCTAAATAAGGAAATAAGTTTATTACATAATTGCTAAAATCTCTCTCTAAGATGGGTAGAATATCTCTTACTAAATCAACTCAAAATCGAATCAACTAAAATTAAGGGCAGATTCCTTGGTGGGGCCCATCAGTGGGCCCTATTCTTTTTGGACTGTACTGCATCACAATGGAAGGTTATATCTTGGGATCTTAATTATAATCAGTTTTACGGGTTTCATAGCACAGCACTGATGTTTTTTATAACGACAGATACGTTACCTATCATTCTGTTTTTATAGTTTCCTCCCCAAGATCTGTGGAAGCATAATTTTGATGAAAGTGCACTCAAGGAATTACGATCAACTGGATATGGTGGTCTAATTTGGGATACTAATGGAACTTGTGTTAAGAATTATTCAGGACCTTGAAAAAATGCCACATTTAGGAAGCTGAAGTGTAGGCGGCTTAAAAGCTAGGTGCAATTAACTTGTGGGTGGAAGGAGACTCTTCCTGAATCTTATTGCACCATTAGATGGGCTTCGACTTTGTCCCCTTGTTCTTGGTGGCTTGCTGATCAGAGTAAGGAGATTCACTCAACAGCAAGGGAGAGTAGTTTTCATTTTATCATGTTGACCATGAGGCTGATCAGCAGACCTAACAGTTAGCCAAGGACAGAGCTAATCAAAGTGGTTTATAATATGATGCGGAATTGTCCATTTTTTATCTGTTTTCATAGATAGACATAAAGTTGTCTTTTAGAAAAAAAGTGCTCTAATCAGACTCAATCCATTGATGCACATTACTTTTAAGAACCCTTAGCCAACCCTTTTTCTCTTCAAACCACAAATGGGTTCTTTTGCAACTCATTTCTCCCATGGGACCGCCTAGGGTAGCTGAGTACAACCCAAAAAGAAAAGAGAAATATTAATTCAGAAGTGTAAGGAATCAGTATCAATAAAAATCTATACACTATAATTAACTCAATAAATTTATTCATTTCTGAAATTTGTTTATAACTCTTACAGACATTAAAATTCTACATAACGTACTATCTTAGTTTTATGGCAAGGAAATTAAGATGGTTCCGTTAAAAAAAGGAAAAATTAATGGAGCTAATAAATGAAAAACAGTGTAAATAAATTATTTTCACGACTTTGAGAAGTAAGATGTCTGACAAGCATACCTGTTTGTATGTCAACTCTGAAGGTGGGTCGTGATATGGATCCACCAGTGCTACTCGATCCCCATATCTTTCAGCTGATGATTTCCATATATCAGGAACTGCTTTCCACTCATTGGAATCTGACAATTTGCCACTTGGCAATAATTCACTCTCAAGGAGAGGAGAGCACCTCCTGACCTGCAAGACCTCTGTCTGCAAAAGTCAAAAACCTTGTTAAATGTAGATGCGAGCAAGATCACTTTCTTCCCATTATTAACGTTAAGCTATAGCACAAAGGTTTCTTATTCTTTTCTCAGCACATAAATATAAATTTCAATCCCCTAGCCTCAAAGTTCTCCATTGAAGGACATTAAAGCAAGGTCAAACACACAGACTATGAGATGGTTGCAACTTTGTAACAAAAATAATTTTTCTTTAGAGGTAAGTATCACAGAAAAAAGTTTGTAACAGATTTAGGAAAAATCCAATGGCAAGATTACATAATAGCCACATAATTTTAGCTAATTAATTAACAACATCTAACACCAATGACATACTGGCACTTAAAATAGAAGGAATGACCAGGATATAGATATAGATCAATAACAAAACTGAAAATAAATCGTTGGCAATGTAAGCAAAGAGTAAAATAGACCACCTAATTTGATTAAATAATAAGATCATCAGTACTATAAGATGTTGCATTCTACGCAGGAGGCAAAACCGAATCCCCTCATTCAAAAATCATAAGTTGTCCATGCATGAAATGACAAATATTTACCAGACTAAATAAAGATTTCAGATGAACTGTAACTCTTAGCAAGAAACAAAATATCTACATCACCTGGCATGTTCCTATAACTGTGCTATATTTGAACTTCCATAAATTACAGAAACTAATTTTTCATGGATGAGTATTTCTTAAATTATGTTGCAGTCATAACCTGTGCATATAAAATTCATGATAATAAGCATCTATAAATTTATAGGAACATATAGTTAGACAGCCCTGTAGTGCTCTGTGGCCTTTAAAAAAATGGTGTACCACATACCTAGGTAATAAGAAAAAACAAGGTGGGAAAGAAAAACAATCATCCTATGATGCCCAGATACGGGATGGATACGGGTGGGACACGCCATGGACATGGCAGAGACACAGATTTTACATATAAAAAGTGAAGTATCGGATACGATACGTTGCCCATTTTAAAGTATCCGTACATCATAGCAATCATCTCAAAATACCTTTTTTCTTAGTAAAGAATCATCTCAGCAAAGCTCTTCCTTGAAAGAGTAAAGATTACCTATATGATCATAAATAAACAAATAATACTTCAACCCCACAAAAAAACAACTGAAATAGTAATCCTGTTAATGCATACTAAAAGGTTCCAACTCAGTCAATTTTATCTTTACAAAAAGTGGTGAACAAAGAAAACTGATTCAACCATTCTCTGCAAAACCAATGCTAAAAGGATCTCTCATCTTTCAAGCTGCAGCAACAACATATCTACCCACAGCTTCACATCTCATCTTTTTATAGGGTGCTGACTGAACTTCGGATAGAACATGGACCAAGTCTGTAGGCCCATAGGATGCAACTGGACCTAAGTTTCAGGCCAAGTGTTAATTGACCAGTGCTTGGCTGTAGCCTGAAGGCCCAACAAGTAGGCTTCAATCAGCCTTAGTTTTACCTTCCCTTTTTTTTCTTTTTTTTATTTATCAGTTCAACTGGACTTAATTCGTTCTCACGAGCTTTTCACTAACATGGACTGGACGCCAGGCATAAAAATCACGGCTCAAAAGTAAACAGGCAACGGATGAACAACCATCAGCATGTTCCAATGCAGTTGAAACTTGAAACCATACTTTTCCAGAAGTGACCAGCATTCACTGGGTTACCAGGAATTTTTCCACTCACAGATATTTAAATTTCTCAATTCCCATTTCGTCCATTTGTTTCACAGTTATACATTAATACATATATATTGAAACAAAAGTAGAAAAGATGAGGCATTTCTTGAATATGCTTACTGCATATTTTCCCATCCAAATCTCAGTTCGCAAACTGCATGGTCAAGCACAAATGTCTCTTATACAGTCCAAGCCACAGAGCATTTTTTGAAATCAAGTACAGTGCATCTGCTATAAAATCCTGTTGTCAAAAGTTAACATGAATGATGCCAACTAAGAAATTTATCAGTATTCTTAGTGAGTATCTCCATGAAAGGCTTCCACGGATGTTCAGTGGGCCTGATCTATGATATTGATACAGTAGCATTCAAGCAATACACAAATTGGGCTATCCCAATCATCATTCATGGACCATCATTCTTACAATCACAACATAAGATTACCAACACTCCCATTGGATCATCTTTAGCCTTCAGATTATCATCATCAATTCATTAATTATAAATAACCATTGTTGCCCATTGGATTATCCAATCTCCACCATCTCGCATTGATCACACCCAATCACCAGGTTATCTCATCCAACCATTAAATCACTCCTTTTACCATCAGATCTACTCTATACATGATTGAGAAATCACAGCCCTTCTTTTACCTACATGGAATGGCCTACTTGAGCACAATCATGAATCATCCGGGACATGGTCACTTAAAAAATTATAAGGATGATGATGTTATTGTTACTGGTGGTGGAGGTAGATCATGTGATGGCCTATTTTTGTTCAATCATCTTTGGACTAGATACACATGCACTTGATTAGAGTGAAGCACATGCCCATGCCATTCATATTAAACACAAAATATGCAATTAAAAATCATCACCTAGGACCAATATCAAGGAGTGGTGAATAATAACGACCTCATTAGATGGTTTACTTCCTTCCAGCTGAGCAACATATCCAGTTTCAACAGGTCCATTCTGCAAGAGACAAGAAGAATAAGAACTTTCAACATATTTCTCACAAAAGAAAAGAAAAGAGAAGGGGGAAAAAGGACAAAACAAACATCTTCTTTACAGACTCAACAAAAGGGGGAGAAAAAAATGATATTACACTAACGGAGCACTGTGACGGAGAAACAAGTTTTCCCATTATTCAAACCATTCATCCCGTGGGACCCACATGGATACAATCCCAATCCGAATCCTCAGGTATCTCAGTCACGCTTCCTGTGAGTGGGAAGAGAGAATCGGGACCACCACCTCAAAATCCAAATTCCGAATCGGGATCCTCTGAGTAGGTGTAGTCACAGTGACCTTGAGTGGACCATTCATTCGTCCCCTCCCGTCACCTTCCGTCACCACAGCACGGGTGAATGATCCACTCAAGGTCACCATGCGGTTTTACCCATAATTATTAATTTCGTTTCGTTTCGGCCGAAATGGCCGAAATTTTTCGTTTCGGTTAAGTGGCCGAAACCAAAACTTTTCGGTTTGAATTTCGGCCAATTTCGGCCGAAATGTGACTTTTCGGCCTAAATGAAATTTTGCATAATTATCTTTTTTTACTTTTTTTATACATATATTTTGTATTTCCTATATTTTCACAAAATATAATTCCAAAAATATTACTATAATAGATTAAATATATAATTATTACTTTTTCTATTTTATTACTTACATATGTATACATATTATGTTATATTTCCTCCGAGCGAAATGAGATCCGAAACGGTATTAACAACTATGGTTTTACCTCATCTGATCCCGACACGCCGGAGATTGTGGGGATGGGGGATGAGGGAAGAGGGTAGAGGGAGGAAGGGAAGAGGAAGGAGGGTAGTTTAGGAAAACTCTTTTTTTTATTATTATTAATTATATGTGCAGTGGGGAAAGTAACTTTTGAGATGCAACACAACTCCCCAGTCCATAAACCAATTAACAAAAATAAAAAAAAAAAAAAAAATAACCAGAGAAGCACTTCCCTTTCCCCCAAAAAAATCAAACAAAACTTCCAAAACAACAGAAACAAGTGTGGAATCCAGACAGATAACAAAACCATAACAACAGTAACAATTCGATGCTATTCGAAACGTGTCTTGATCAGATAGACTGACTGACCTCGGATTTGAAGAGAAGTTTCGATCTCCTCTCCCACCTTCGAGCAGGACAAACAAACTGATCCACGCATCTGCGTTCGAAGGTCTTCGTCTGATGAGCAAAAGGGAGCCTAAAGACCTCTCCACGAATCGAAGTGAGATGCAAAGCTGATGCGATCGACATCGAAGTAAGGGTTTGCACAGAGTTTGAAGGATTTGGAAGATTGTAAAGAAGAAGAAGAGAACGAGTCCAATTCTAAATGGAATAAGAAAAAGTTAATATATATTTATATATAGAGAGAGAGAGTGAGAGAGAAAAAAAAAAAAAAGAGTGAGCGAGAATTGCTAGAAATGGTATTGGAGTTTCCGCCTGTAGAGAGAAGGAGGAGAAGGAGGAGAAGCGATACGGACGGAAGTAGTGTGAGGAAACTCTGATGAAGAAAGTCTGTTGAGTTTGGTTAGAGCTTGACCGACTCCAAACTTTTTTTTTTTTTTTTTTTTTCTTTCTTCCTTCCTTTTTTAAGAGACCCTTCTACCAAACGTTTTGGTTTTAATTTTGATCGTGGGTTGAAATTTTATCATTAAATTATTCAGCTCTTCGATTGTTTCCCCTAGTTTACTCAACTAACTACTTAGATCTTTTATAATTTAGGACAATTATCATAGGTACGGTCGTAAAGCTGACAATAGCTTGAGAACAGCCTAAAATTATATATTTACTGTAGAGTTGTTCGATCCGTAAGATATCACAGCTTGCAATATCCTAGGGATGTAGGATATCCCACAATCACTTGAATAGTTCATGTATTTTTTTTTCCTTTAGTGTGGGACCATCAAACCACCATCCAAACCGTTGAATAGCTGTATGAGTATACAAACTAATATCGTATTAAATTCGAACCGTTGATCTTTCATGGTTATTAAGAAACTTGCAAAAAAAAAAAAAAAAGTGGCTCATAATATATTCTTATAATTTGCAAAAACCAACGTGAATTTCTTGCAAATTTCTCAATAACTGTGATAGATCAACGATTTTAATTTGGTGCGATATTAGTTCTTACATTTATACAAGCTATCCAACAGTTTGGATGGTGGTTTTGTGGTCCCACAGTTAAGGAAAAAAAGAAAAAAAAAATGGACTGTTCAAGTCTTCCCGCTTTTGATTGTGGGATATCCTACATCCCTAAGATATCGGAGCATATGATATCCTACTGATAGAACAACTCTACAGTAAATATATATTTTTGGGCTGTTATGGGGCTATTGTCAAATTTATGATCGTCTGTACGGTAATTTTCCCTATAATCAAAACCACTTATAATCACTCTCCACTTTTATTTTAGTGCCAAACCTCCATTTTAATCTAAGTTCTACAATCCCCTTTCTACTCAAATTCTCCTTTTTCTACCATTAGTTCTTGGATTGCATAAATAAATACTCTCTTATTCTTTTATCTTTTTTTTTTATTTATAAATTTTTATAATGCATGAATATTTAAATAGCAATGTTGGCCATGGGCGTGCTATGAACAAGTTATTATGCTAGTTAATTAATTAATTAAAAAATCTTGAAGTGCTCTTGGTCTGAAGGCTATTAAATTAATAGAGAAATCTTGAAGTTTTCACAAAGTTATTTTCTAATATTGTTAAAGAACTCAATGAGTTGATATTTATTATTAAGTTGGTCAATAATTTTTTAATAATACAACATAAGAATTGGTTTCAAATAATCACATTTTCAAATGTCATCTACTAATTATACTATGTAGGCATAATTGAGCAAAAACAAATATGTAAAACAGTTATAAAAGAGGTGGGATTGAGGTTTTAAATCTTGGGCGCCCCACGGTGTCGGTTTGTTACGGATATGCTTAGTCTTAAATATTATGAAAAAAAATTCTAAATTTAAAGAAAAATTAATAAATAATAGAAAGTTACTAAGAATATGTGAAGTTGATAATTTAATTGCATGTTAAATCAATTGTAGAAATATTCAATTTTTCTCAAGGCTAACGCGAGGCTCATCACTTTTTGTAGCTAATGAAAAGATCACATAAGACTTATTTAGTTGTAGTCATTTACATTTGTAAATGATTTTCATACATAATGATTACACATTGTTATGTATCTTTATTTACGCATGTGATGTGTAAAGTAAGTATGAAAATCGCATGTAAATCAAGTCATTTTTACATTTAAATTTACTCACTTGAGATCCAATAAAAGAAATCACACTAGAGGTGTGAATGGGTTGAGATCCAATAAAAGAAATCACACTAGAGGTGTGAATGGGAAAAAAAATGGTGGAGTTAACAATGTTTTGAGGTTTTGTGAATAGATATATAGGGCCTTTTTGTAAAATGCTCTAAAATAAAATAAACACATCTCACATTGAAGTACGTGATTTAAATGCCAAACTACCAACCTTATCTGAAAAAATGCAGCAGCAAACTATCTGTACCGGCGTTCTAGAAAATAAAAAAAACTTATCTGTACCGGCATCCTCTCTCGAAACTTAAAAAGAGGAGAGGAAGCATATACCCTGGGAGTTCATTAAATGGTGTCCTCTTACTAACAAGGTATTTACCCAAAAAAAAAAAAAAAAACTCTCTTGCCATGTGTAGCTGGGTTTGGACCAATACAAACCCAGCCCAAATTCTAGACCCAAGAGACTACACATAAGTGGGAAGGAGCCCAAAAAGTGCGAAGAGAAGTTCCCATAAATGGGAAGTAGAGCCCATAAAGTGGGAAGATAAGCCCACACAAGTGAAAAGAGTAGCATAGGGATCCATCTGTGGATAGTTAGGTGACTAACGATTTTGCCAACTGGCTGAGTGATGAGTCCAGAAAAGCGCATATTTTCATACACAATTTAGACTATTTTAAGGGCTTGTTGATATTAAAGAGATTTATTTAGTGCCATCTCATGTTTTTATGCATTTAGAGTCCATTGTAGTGCATTCATGCATAATTTGCTCAAAAATCACACTTTTTGCATAAATTCATGAAACCTGCCATTTTCGGAGATTTATTTTTGGAAAGTCAGTTATTTTTTGTGCATCAAGTAGGGCCCCATGCATCGTCCATTTAATTCCTTACATAGAATTATTCTTGAATTCATTTGTTTTAAGTTGTGTAGGAAATATCAAGAATGAGACTCACATTAGTGAAATTTGAGAGAGATCAAGGGTAGGACATCTTTCATAATGGACCCACATATCTTAGTATTTTTGGAGAGTTTGAAAAGTCAACAATGGAAAGCTAGATTTGTAATTTCAAGGTCAAGAAAGGAAAATTCATATTTAGTAAGATCTAATTCTTACTAAGTTTGAAAACTCAAAATTCAAGAAAGAAATTCAAGAAATGAAAGTATGCTAAAAGAGTTGACTAGTCAATCAAAGAAGTTTGGAAGCAAACCAAATATGGAAAAGGAGTCAAGAAACAAGGAAAAAAATATCTCAAGATATCTTTGGACGTCCACATGGGTCCCACACACCCCATTGCACAATTGACATTCCATATGTGCACAATTATCTTCGGATTTTTCAGAGGCAGCAAAATTAAAATGACCATAACTCTTAATCCAGCTATCGGATTGATTCAATCCATACACCGTTGGAAATCTCTTTTCGAGTAGATATCTTTAGAATCCAAGATTGTGTCAATCGGAGCTAAAACGAGGAGAGGAAGCATATACCCTGGGAGTTCATTAAATGGTGTCCTCTTACTAACAAGGTATTTACCCAAAAAAAAAAACTCTCTTGCCATGTGTAGTTGGGTTTGGACCAATACAAACCCAGCCCAAATTCTAGACCCAAGAGACTACACATAAGTGGGAAGGAGCCCAAAAACTGTGAAGAGAAGTTCACATAAATGGGAAGTAGAGCCCATAAAGTGGGAAGATAAGCCCACACAAGTGAAAAGAGTAGCATAGGGATCCATCTGTGGATAGTTAGGTGACTAATGTTTTTGCCAATTAGCTGAGCAACTGATCACGCAGTCCGTTGAAAAGCCATAAGCTTATAAGTTCACTGCACTCAGCTTCTACAATTCCATGCACACCTATTTATTTGAGTTAATACGTAGGGATTCACGGTCACATCTTCCCCTCCATTCAAATTCTAAGATGAGGTTATTTGATAATCTTTTATAGATGCTCATGTTTGATTCTTCATTTTAACCACTCATGGAGTTTGAATCCCTAGAATTCAATTATATGGAACAAATAGGCACAAGAGAGATGTATATTTCATCTCTTTTAATGAGATTTCTGGTTAGTGTCTCAAAAATAAAATAAAATAAATATATATATATAGAGAGAGAGAGAGAATTTCTCAAGAACTCACCATTTAAAATGGGGAGTTTTTGCCTTTTTTGATTTGTCCAATAAAATAGTGCCAACTCACATGCACAAAGCAAAATAATATGAGACAACTGATTATATATATATATATATCTCTAAAACAAATGGGCCAGGGGTTGTTGGTGTAATGTTGGCATTCTGTGCTTTGCAATAATTCATTTTTTTAGCCCTCTCGCTTCCCTTCATACAAAAGAGTTTTATATATGTGAAAGTGAGAAAAATTAGTTCATAATTCTTGCCTTCCACACACATAAAAAAAAATACTGTACCAAGTGATTAACAATTTGCGCCCATTTAAAGATTAGGAGTTTTTTTACAATGTTGCAGAGTCCATTAGTGATATCTATGATTATCTAAATTATTTTACTCTTGGCATGTAGCCCATCCATAGAAATGGAACCCTTATCCTACTACCATGATCCTAACTCCTAAGATGGGAAATCTTAAGTTGGGATTTTTCTTTCAATATCTAAACCTATTTAATTCGAGTTAAACTAAAAGTATTTGGATATACTTAGGCTTGAATCTAAGCAAAAAAGTAAATTTAACTCGTGTTAAAATTAAATCAAGGGGCAGGCAGCTGGCTAGGACCTATGTACAAAAAAATGGAGGTTAGGGTTTTGAACTTGCAATCTCTCCCTGGGGTCATTTGCCAAGGTAAAAACTTGACTTACCTGGTGCATGGGACATGCATGGAGTTCACACACAAAGGAGAATAGTCGGTTCTTGATACGGTCGGACACCCTTACCAGCTAAATAAAAAAGAAGCTTATAATTAGGCTTGGATCTAAGTAAACAATAGATTTAAATATGAGGTTCACCCCACCATTTGAACCACACCCCATTGCAAGACAAGATTTCATACTTTTTTTTTGTTTCAAATGAAAGTATGAAAATAGCTCCTTTTTTAAAACAAAAAATGGTTTTCTCCTTTCGTTTGGCCATGTATTTCTGGCATTTAAATTCTATTTTTTTAATCTTACAGTGGGGCGATCTCATATTAGCGTAAAGTTTGACCAGTTCCATAATTAAGAGAGATGAGCGTTGAGGAGTTCAATTTTAAAGGCAAGGCCCATGGTAGAGTTTTTTTTGGTAAGTTACGTACTCACAAACCCACTTTCAACACACGCAAAGTCCTTCATTGTCATGTATCAGGGAGGGCCTTGGTTGAATTTCACTCCTTTTCGAAAGGAAGACAAGGGAGGCCCATAAAACTCTTTCGTTTGTTCATTTCAATAACGTCTTCGTCTCCTTGGGAATTTCCTTCTCTTATTTAGGGCCCCCTTTTTTACAAGAAATTCTGACAAGAATTCAGGCTGTCTGGGAATTTCTGAATTCCAGTCAGAAATTCCATATTCATTTATGGGAATTCCCAACATTTGAAGTAAGTGGCATTTTAAAATTCCAAAAAGGTGGAATTCCCAATGCTAGCCTTTACTTTAGCATTTAGAAATCCAGCCATTCCGGGATACTTCATTTACAACTCTAGACATTCCGATAGAATTCCGGTTATCCTAACGGTCGATTATCATCTTCTATTCTATGCGATTGCACAAAAATCAGATCCGGTAATCTTCTCCTCTGAACTCCTCTTCCCCACTTGATTTATTTTTATAATTTTCTTCCATCTTGTTGTATGCTTTTTTTTTTTTTTTTTTCTAAAGTGTTTTGATGGAAAAGGAAGAAAATGGTTTTTGGGGGTTTTTCTTCCACTAGAAAGGGAGCCAGAGTTGTGACGATGCCTATGAGGGCATTTCATAGATTTGTGCTACAGGTTTGTGATAAACATAACTAAAATAGAAAACAAAGAGAGTATATTACAAATCTGAGAAAAAATCATGATCAACTTCGATCGATCTCATTAGGAGATTCAGTCCCCTATATTTATAGTTCAGTCCCCTATATTTATAGTTTTAACTATCTCGTCAATCCATTTTGATTGGGCTACATACAATCCAAGCATCATCTAATTAGAACCCACCGAAATGATGCATCAAGATCAACCCATCGAAATGATGCATCAAGATCATCTATTGATGAAACTGTGTTTCTCACACCACCTGCCATGTCCAACACAAATGAAGGATCATCATGTGAATATGAGAATGCACATGTATAACATGCATCCAAAACTTACACACCTTTAAAGGGCTACTACACCCACAACATAAAATATGGGTTGGTAGCCAACAGGCGACTGACAAAATTCCATGTTGAACAGAGGACTATTTTATCATGTTAATTCCATGTGTGCAAGTTTTCATATGGATTTACACCATTTTAAGAGTTTCATTTTTTTTTTATATATATCATTATAGGGGAGTAAAGAAGGAATTCTACGACTATTGGACAATGCTCATTTGTTGTAGAAGGTCAACAATATTTTAAATCTGACGGATTATTTCTCAATGAAAGGTATTTAGACTTCCTTAATTGTTTATTCAATTTACTATGATGTTGTTATGGAATCTGTTGTGGAACGATTTGAGCTCTTTGTATATAATGATTTTACTTCCTTTACTTTAAAATGCTTGTATATAACAAAATGTTCAATTACATAACAACATAATCAGACAATCAAATCATATCTTCTGTTGTTTCTGCTGTGGCCGCATGTTATGGGTTAGCTACACTATGGCTAACTTTAGAAGAGGAGCAGTTTAGGAAAAAACGTCTTGTCTCATGATTGTCGGGCAAGACATGGGTGAAAGAACTTTTGTCAAGTGAGGGGCCTTTGTGTCATGAAAACCTTTGTATGAGCCCCGATTGTTTTATGAGACTGCGTGATACGCTTATGCAACGAGAACTCCTTCAACATACAAGAATTATGTCCTTGGATGAGCAACTAGCCATGCTTTTACACATTTTGGCCCATAATGTCACTAACAGAGTCATGGCCAATCGGTTCAACCATTCAGGAGTCACCGTTAGTCGGTATTTTCATACAGTGTTAGATGCGATATGCAAAGTTTATCTGCACTATGTTCAAATTCCAGAAAATGCACCTACTCCACAACAGATTAGAACAAATACTAGATTCTACCCATATTTTAAGGTTAGTGTATTATATAGTTTTTTTTTCTAATATGGTTATTATATTAAGTGATATGTTGATGCGATTCTAAACTTGCTCCTTTGCTCAATAGGATTGCATAGGGGCAATAGATGGTACACATGTACCCGCTCATGTACCATTTTCAAAGCAGGCAAAATATCAAAATAGGCACGGCCAACTATCTCAAAATCGTCTCATGGCAAGTGGATTTGATATGAAGCTCCAGTATGTGCTTGCAGGATGGGAGGGGTCTGCAACTGATGCTACTGTTCTTTTCTCTATGTTAAACAGAGGCGATATATTAGCGGTTCTGGATGGTAATAGAACCATTCAAATGTGAAGTGCCTAGTTTAGTTCTACATCTTTACTTATTACAAACTAATTTATAGTTACCACTGCTTTACTTTTCAAATGTAAGTAAATTTTATCTAGTCAATGTCGGTTATGGTAATGAACCTGAGTTCCTAAAACCATATAGAGGGCTACACTACCATCTCAAAGAGTTTGAAGAACGTCCGCCAACGAATTCTCAGGAGCTTTTTAATTTGTGACACTCCTCATTGCGTACCACCATAGAACCGGTGTTCGGAGTGGTTAAAAATCGCTTTTCAATTCTGAGAATGCCACATGGGTATTCATTGACCACCCAATGGGACATTGTAATTGCTTGTTGTGTTTTACACAACCATATAATTATGCATGGTGTTGGAGACCCAATGCTCGAAACTATTTCCACGACAAATGCATCCAAGATCGATCCTCCCTTAACAAGGGCCAAAAATACAACAACTATCCCAAGGTGGAATAGAGATACTTGGCCTGCATTTCGAGATTCCATAGCAGAGCAAATGTGGATAGATTATGAGCAACAACAACAAAGTAATCAATAGTAACAAGGAGAAATTTTGACATGATGTTTCTTGCTACCATGTTTGACATGATGAAGAATAATTGACATGATGTTTTTGTTATCACTTTTTTATGACAATATGTTTTTTGGCACCATGTTTTGTTCTTATTGGAAAATATTTGACATGATGTTATGGTTATCCTTTTTATTGTCTTAATGGAAATTCTTGATGTCTTTCATGTCTATTTTGCAGTTCATTCTCAATTTTTAAGTCCATTTTTAGTAAATAATTTTTATTGACATTTCATTAGGATCCCAAAGGAAAGAAAATTACAAATAGAGCCCAACAGCAGAAAGGGTTCTAATGGATACACTCCTAAAAATGAAGCTGGCAGGAAGGAAGGTGAAAAAAGACTTCAACACTGCTTGTTGGGCACAAGCTATAGCTAAAGTGAAGGAAAAAACCAGGTTGGAACCAAGTATAAATAATGCAAAAAATAAGTTCAAAAATTGGAGTCAACGATATAGAGAAGTAAAACAACTTCCTACTATGTCTGGTTTTGGATGAGACGATACAACAAAGATGGTTACTGCTCCAGAAGATGTTTGGGGAGCTTTGGAGTAGGTCTATTAGCTTTACTTCTATTTAACTCATTACTTAATTGCATTTTTGGGTAAATAAATAATGTTCTAGTTGATTTAACTTGATGCAGGCTAAAAGCAAATTGGCTAAATATAAGAACATTACCATCAAGTTTTATGATGAACTGCATGATCTTATTGCTGATGATACAACTGAAGGTAATATAGCCATGACTGGATTTGAACGAAGCCAAGTAAATGTTGACTCAATCATGATAGAAGAAGAAGATTTCATCATCCCCAGCACTTTTGACAACCAGACAGCTGGATTGGATGACATTAACGAGCTTCACTTGCCTCATACTAATGTGAACTCACCAGAGAATGGCCCAGCTCCAGCACATAAAAGTAGTAGTGGCCGAACGAGGAAGAAACATAAGTTGACAACAAGCGATGAAGTGAAAGAAACATTGAAAGATGTTGCAAATGCTGTCCGTGAGCTTGCAGAGCGCATGGACAACCCATATCATAGCATATTAATCCCAAAGATCACGTGAGTTGTTCGTTCGCTTTCTTTTATACCATCTAATATGAAAATGCATATCATTGACTTTCTCGCTAGTGATGATAGAAAGGCGGAAACATTTCTAAGCTTCAATGATGATGAGAAGATGCGATGGCTAGAGATGCATTTTCAACCAGGATCGTCAAGTGGTGCTCGGTGAATTTAAAACGTAGTTCATCGATGGATGAGTAGTATTTTGATTATGATTTTGTTAAGTGTTTAAACAACGCTTAGTGATGAGGAACGACCATTGAAAACCTTTTACTTTGGACTTACTATGCTTTAAAACTATGAAGTTGCTATGTTAGAATTACTAGGTACTTATTTCATGCTTTTGTCATTTGTTAATGTTGTGGATGTAGTTGATTATGAGGTAGATTTGAAGTTCAAATTTGGATTTGATTGGACTTTTATTGGGTTATTTGATTTATAATGGTGGTTGTTATTTTGTTGGCATTATGGTGGATGTTACTTTGGCTCATATTGGTTGAGATTTATAATGGTTGTTATATTCATGAATATTTTAGCCTTATATAAGCATACATATAATGCATAAATATTTAGAAATCCACTTAGAAATTAAAGTAGTTATGAAATAGGGAATTTATAGAATTCAGGCTGGATGAAATTCTCAGACAAGAATTCCGATATGAAAGAAACAGGAAATTCAGGAATATCAGGATTCAGCAGCATTTCAGAATTTTAGCACCTCGAATTTTGTAAATTCCAGCAGACATGAATTCCAAGAATTCTTGTAAAGAAACGGGCCCTTAAGAACTACTAGTGGGAAGTACGTGTGTTGCACGTAATTGTCAACGCAGTAATTGTCAGTAAGAGCATATATATGCAGTGATATGTTTAGCTATTTACTCAAGATGGGAATCCATTTTGATGGGGTAAACTTCACTTTAATAATCCACCATTTTTACAAATTATAAAATGAAGGATTAGGATAGGAAAATCCCATTGAGTCAATAGTAGGCGGCCTTTTTTATCCTATGTGTTGCAATTATTGGTGAGAGTTCCAGAAAAACATTCAGGTAATTCCATGAGGATGAACATGATTGAAGCAGCAGCTCTTAGAACACATGCAAAAGTTTAATCCATTGGAATTGCAAGTACACATAAGAATACAAGTGCCAGCAAGAGCCCACAACAAAGATTGAAGTTTCTCATCATCGCAAACTTCAAGATAAACTTGATGACAAAAATAATTCTGTGCTAAACAAATCTGAAGGCAATGTAGGGTCCTTAACTCTAATTTCCTTGCAAAGTTATTTGCCAACAACAATTACCTGACACAGTTAGAAGATAACAACAATTGACTTTTATGGTAAGTTAGACTATCACATGAACCATTATTTATGTGTAAATTGTGTGCTATATTGTTTAATCGTTAGATTTGAGTCGAATGATGTGAGTGTGAATGCATCAAACTATAATTTGTACATATTAAGAGGTTATGAGACTCACATAAGTTCTGTAGCATAGTCATGCAAGAGATATGAAGAGAAACAAGATCCAAGTGTCTACAACAACCAAAAAAGAGAGAAAGAACGAAAGAAAGAATGAAAGAAAGAAAGAAAGAAAGAAAGAGCAACAATGAACCACAAAATGATGAATGAACAAATCAAATAACTATCTAATTTCAAAATCCTTCAATGTAATCATGAAAAGGGAAGAAGAAGGTTTGGGAGAAATGCTACATGTCAACACTGCAAACATCCAATCATATTCAGTGATCATTCTACTACAAAGCATGTGCATCATTTCCTTTTAAAGATAATATGAGAAATGATCCATTCTTCTCCATCATTATATACATCAAGTTGACTTGCTTGGATAAAAAAGATTCACCAGAAGTTAATCAACTTCATTGCTGCTTCTTTGTTCCCTATGAATGATTCTGACATCTATTACTTGGCATCCATATTTGTATCCAGATTGTTCAAAAAAATTTCCCTGGAAGAAATAAAACTGAAATTACTTCATCCTATTATAACATAGTTCAATAGAATGAAATCTCGAAGTCCTAATTCAAGATTCTTTTGAGTTTAGTTGATCAAAGGATTTGATCAGATTATATAGAGGAATGAACAATTGGAACCGGTTGTACAACATTTGACACATGAACAATCTAATACTTAATTCAGGTCACTTACTTTGAAATAGACTGGGATGTATAAGCAAGAATTTTTAGTTATGTATCAACAGTTGGGATTTGTAAATATAGACATATTATCTTTCAGTCTTTTACTTCAAGAAAGATGATGAGTTACATAATCTCTGTTTTCTCCATTCCAATCTATCCAAAGGCAAGTAAGGCAAGTATTGGATAGGCTATACTTATTGATAAGGGCCATTAGCCTACATACAAAAAAAATTTCTTCACCTGCAGCATTGATGTTCTACATTGTAGATGTGCGAACCATCTCAAGTGAGCTCTCTTAATTTATCACATATTGATGTTATCCTTAACTACATTTTGATTCTTTTATATATTTACCAAACATTCATCTCAACATTTTTGTATACCAATTTCTCTGCATGTAAATTTTTTCTTAATTTGCTAATATTTTGTCACACTCAATTATTTCCTAGTTTTACCATAAGAAAGATTATAAAAATCTCAAATTCTTAGTCAAGTTCAATTGAGTTTGTTACCATGTGATTATAAAACTACAAAAGAAAGATCAAGTTGGGTAAAGAAGTAAATTATTTCTAAAAAGTATATTATTGGTTCTTCTATACATGGTACATGCAAAATGTTTCCCACCGAGAGTCTAATTGGTCCATGACTGATACATCATCCTGTAAACATATAGGTGGGATAGAATAATGTTAGATACATATGTACAACACTGTTTTATTTACTAACAAAGAAGATTTAAAATGTATTATACAAATATTGGAAGCTATTCATGAAAGAGAAAAAAAAAATGCATACTTTTGCTTGGTTTTCAGCTTTTGAAAGGACTTACGGTTGAAAAAAAAAGCTTCAACATCAGTTGAAAATATAAGAATAATGACGCTGATGGCATTATATATAACCCAGCAAGAAATGAATATACCGTGTACTGTGGGCGAATCACTAATAACGTATACTTTGTATACACTCATATACATATATACAAAGATTGTAAGTTCACTAAAATTTTCCTTGAAAAAGAGGTTTTACATGAAATGGGCAAACTGCGAACGAAGATTTTGATATGAGGATTTCAAGCAGCTTGCAAAACATAAATTCTAGGAGCTACCAAATAGACAATTAAAATTAAGAAAAAAAAAAGTAGAGTTCAATAAATTCAGGTATCTTGTCTCCATACTTGGAAGAGATGAAATTCCAAGAATATGAAATTCATTAAATAAAATAAGGAAAGGGAAAATCAAGGAAGGAAAAAAAAAAAAAAAAAAACAGATAAGACAATCTACAAGAGCACTTACATGTTGAGCTCTTTGAGGGCGTATGTATTATGAACGAGGCAAGATGTGAATTGTCATGTATGTTCAGATTGGAAAAGCTCAACTTCTATTTAACATAGGAAAATGATGAAGTTAGCGAGAAATTAAAAAGTGAACAATCTATAGACTGAGGAAGATGAGGAGATAGAGAGAGCGAGATTGATGTTTTTCTATACATAAAAAATAGTAGTGGAGAAACCACATCCAATACAATATAGTCATGGTTTGTAATGCAAGACCAACAGTCATTGGGTAATCATAAAAATATATTGAGATGAAATATGAATTGAGATGAACATGGAATTAATAATAATAGCATTAGGGCGACGAAGTACCTGAGACATCGTGTTTAATATGTAAAAAAAAGGGAACTGTCATAAACAAAAGGGAAGAATTGTCATCATGCAGGGAAAGCATATGATATAAATAAGCAATGAAATAGAGATACAAGCTATCTAGTAAAGATTCTTTTATGCATACCTCTGGGAGGACAAATCGGTGAGCTATAGGAATAGATATTGGTGAATTATAGATAGTGAAAGACTGAAAGTAAAGTCTCAGATTAAAAATTTTCCATTAGTAAATATGTATGTGGTAATTCTTTACAAAATATAAAGCAAAAGTTATAGATACAAGGATTGTATAAATCCCACCATTCATAAATTTACATGTTGCTACTGGTTAAATACATACAACTTATTACAAAATGACCATCATAAGAAACCAAAAGGTGACCAACATGAGCGTTTCAAATTTGCAGTTATGTGGCTATCATTGTCTTCATATGCCATTGGCTTTGATCCTACAAAGAATACAACATTTCAACATTTCAGGAAGGGATTAACAAGTACCAAAGTTATAAATGTTACTATGAGTAATACTTTTAAAGTTAGTGACAAAATAGTGTTATGAGTCTAATAGGCCTTTCTCTCTTTCTTTTTTTTGGTGGAATTTCTGATTGGCTATGTCAATTAGGAACTTAATTTGACTGAATAATGAGTTAGGCAAGAGTTGTAAAAGCAATTAGAGTTTTATAACTATCATTGGGTAGCTATTTTAATTAGAATGATTGGACATGTAAGTGATTCGATAGATGAGAAAATACCGTTTTTGCTACATAAACAAACTAAAAGCTATTCATTCTTTTGTGATGTGATAATAATGGCCCTTCTCTGACCACTCTGATGTTCTTGTACTTAGATGCAGAAAAGAAAAATCTTGTCTTAACAATTTTTCATCCATATTTTGACTTGATCATGATTTTCCTGCAAATGAAAATAAAGATAAAAATTAAATAATATATTTCAAAACATCTTGAATAGATTATATTTGAGAATTACAAAGGTTATTGAAATAAAATCACATTCATTTGAGTATTCATAATATGTTCTACTGAACAAGAGAATATTTGCTGTGCTTCATCTTCAAAGAGCGTTGCATGAATAGATGTGGTTGAGTCCGTAATTTCAACATTGATAACGCATCTATAGTTTAATGAAAGTTAGTATGTGTTTTGATTTATAAATGTAAAGTACATAATTTGTCTACATTATTAGCATACCTTGGTACTGCAGTGTCTAATTTGTTGCAATTGAGGCATGTAAATGATAAACCATATGTTTCTTGTGTCTTCTTTTTTTTTTTTTTTTTTTTTTTTTTTTTTTTTTGCAATGATTGCATGTCATATACCAAAACTATTGGTTTTCTGGTATGCTTGTAATTGAACCTTTGATCCAATGAATGCCATCCTATAATATTATAATTATGATGTTATACATGTGGAATAAATAATAAAATGAAGCAAATAGATACATACAAGTTGTCCAGAATCCATGCTTTTCTGGATCAATGTTGTTTCCAAATCTTTTGGCTTTGGTAGTTGTATGTATGATTTCTTTGAAACAATATTATCCAATACTTTTTTTTTTTTTTTTTTTTGTATAGCTGTAAAATGCAAAAAACAATTAGTTAATTTGATTTTTTATTTAAGCATGTATAATTTATTTTTTTTAAGAAAATACTCACAACGAAAGCATTTCTTTTGCTTCGGAAATGGTCGGATGAATGAGAATACTTGATGATGACCTTGTTGAGAATGACCTTCTTCCTTAATTGATGATGAAAACACCGATTAAAATATTATTAGACATAAACATAATTTAAAAATTGTAAGTACTATGAATCAATAGTAGTATTCAAATAACTATATATTTTATCTTAAAATTGTTATTAGAAATGAGGTAGATATTATAAATTAATTTAGTCATTTTTGTTTCATACCTCTAAACTCTTTTGGAGCTAGATTTGTGGCGACAATGATTGGCCTGGATAGTAAGATTTCAAATATTATTTTACATTCATCTTCTATGAATTTGTCCCAGGCAGATAGAAATATTGGATCCAAACTATACAATAACAAAGTTTAATATTTAGTATTTTTTGTGGGTATCTTTGGCAAGTTTTAAAAATATGTATACATTGAAAAGTAAAAAGATTTTGAAAATGTGAAAAATATACTTTGAATCAGCGACAACTATTTCTTGAATTAATGCATCTTTGTTGTCCCATTTCCTCTTGAATGTTTTTTTTTTTTGGAGAATATCCAAGACAACGCCGATGATATCTAAAAAGCAAGAAAGTATTGTTAAGGATTAAAGCTACTGATATATTTGAGACATTGGATGATTGATACCTGCTGTTGTTGTTGAACTGGGATCAATGGAAGTGGATTTGAGAGGGGTGAAATTATACTTTTTTTATGTGCTGATGATGGATGCCTCTTCAACCACTTCTACTTTTGTATAACTGTTTATGATCATCTGATAGTCATGCTCGACAAGTTTAAATTGTGGTGGAACTTTTTTAATGAGACCATTTGATATGTAGTATGTACAATCCAGTGTGATTCTTGAAGCAAATATATTGATGTCATCATTGAAAATTGTTGCTTGCATTTTTGTCCCCTATATTAAAGAAACAAAGCATATGCATTAATACTATAATAGGATATTAGTTTTCATGCTACTATCAACTATAGATGAAATAATACCTCTTCATCAATCAAGATTAAGTGTTGGTAAGTTGATTTACTATTTTTTGAAACTGTGGACGTATCATTTCATGAATGCAAACCTTTGTAGTCCAGCTTTGAGTTCCATCCTTAATTTCTTTAAGCACTTGATATTGCACTGCTATTTGTTACGCATGTATGTTTAGAAGAGTAGTAGGCTGAAAAGAGAGAGATTGTAATTTGAATTAGAGAAGCAATAATGGATATTATTGAGCTAATAATAAATATGTAGCATGTATATGGCAATGGAAAAAATACAAATATTATTGTAAGAATCTTAGTTTTGATATTTTAAAATTCTTTTCTATTTAGTAAATTCAAGCATTTAAAAAAAAATCTTCAAATCAATTTTTAAATTGGGGACACGGATTGTTTTTTGTAATAGAAAATAAAGTCTAAAATGCAGAAATGACAGAACTTTTTATGATAATTTAAAAAAACCGGCATGTGTTTGATTGAGGTATCCTGCAGCATTTATATTATCATTAGACATAAAAAAATAAAGAAATCCGGCCAAGTAAAATAATCTATTGATAGTTATATCAAATTTGTTTGGGGCATGATTTGACTCTTATATTCAAAATATGATATACTTATCCTCTAATTATAACAGCAATGAATTTCAAAATATGGTACTCTATTGGAGATGCAGTAAACCTTTTGAAGTTTAAACTCGTGGAAGAAGTTGGTTGCTGCCCTATTAAACTTTGTAGGGCCTTAAATCCCTAACTCAAAAGCAAGTCTATCCAGCGTATACATATTTGAGGGACGAATAAAACGAAAGATTCAAGTAATTATGGCAGAAAATGAAATTTGGATGTACAAAAGCATGCTTCATAAAAATATGATCTTTACAAACATAACTTATGGGATATCAGAAAAAGGAAAAAGACCGAAACGAAATTGATCCTTTGAAAGGATAAAGCATCCTATAATGCAAATATTATCTATAGTAACATTAGATACCAATGCATTGCTTACATTTTCATCAGTCAACTCCACACTGTAGAGATGTCTTTGTCCTCTGTTGTTCTTGTAAGTTGCAAGTTGCCTTTATTTGTTAGCCTAACCATTTATGCTCCAGCTTCGATGATATGTATTTAAAGAAACAAGAGGATGAACTATTCATGTCATTGCCAGATAAAATGAGAATATATATATATATACACACATACATACATACATATATATATGTACTACTAAAATTTTGCATTTAGGAATAATACAAACAAAGAACAAATTTCCGGTGCTCTAAATTTGAGGACAGAAGAACATGAAAGTGGACTATTTGAAGGGGTACTAAGAAAGGATCATGAATGCTATAAGTTATAAAAAGTGAGAAACTTCAAAAAATTCATGAAAAAAATGATTTTCAACCTAGATACAATTGTACGGGTTTCACAGACCAGTAAGGTGTGATATTTTCAGTCATTTGGACTTGAAGGGGACCATGTAAAAGTATATGGTCCTCCACTACTGATCATCAGTAATAGTGATGGAAAATTCTAACATAATTTTATTAAAAGGCAGCCAGCATAGAAGACATTTGATGAGGAAAGTCAGTTAAATGAACAGAAGAGATATTGTATCCATCCTACCCTATATGTCACTGCATATTTAGATGCAAAGTATGAGCAGTACACTTATGTTTGAGAGTGCTCAGTTTTATGGATGTTTACGAGGGAAGTGTGTTAAGGTTAATGATTTTGTGATGTAACATAGTACATTTGAATTGTTTGTATTTGAAGTATAAATAAATAACCATTTTGATGTTATTTAGCTCTAAAGAGAAGCATTGATTTATATTAGAGAGATAGAAATGAAAATATAAAAATATCATATAAATTGGTATGTTAGAGCAATATGTATTATGTATGAAGAAATGTGTAAGAATAAGAAGCCATCTAGGTGTTGACATAGGTTATGGGGCAATGGAATAAGGTGGTAATTTCAAGTTTTTATGAATCATGTATAATTTGTAATATATGATTTATAAGTAAATGTATAAAAGTGGTCTATGTGATAACATATACATGTATTATATGTTTGGCATCATTAGTTGCTAGAAGCAAGTTCCAAGAGCTCTCTGTAGACAACATTCTTGTATATGATGTTTCATTCTTGTTGTTAGAAGATGGATTTATTAATATTTTGATGGCCTCACCTGATCTAACTCTTGATAAGACAACGTATAATTGTCTACGTGAAAAAACAGGTTGAGGTAGATAAATACCAACATTTTTCAATGTCTGCCCTTGAGATTTATTAATTGTCATTGCAAAGCTCAAACGAATGGGAAATTATTTTCTCTTGAATGGCAATGGAAATTTCTCATCCAAATCTGATTGCAATGGGATTCGAAGTAGAAACACCATTTTCCCTTCATGATGACCAACAATAATTTCAGCATTAAATTTTTTTTTTAATTTCTGCAAATTAATTGAGTGCTATTGAAAAGGCTAGAAGAAGGGTCGATGTTACATAATAAGATGACTGGACAATTTTTCTTCAATATCAATTAATGTGGAGGCAATCCACTTGGAGTCAATCCATTTAGAAATTCTTCTGGTAGATTTTGTTGTGCCTCATCTATTGCAGAATCAAAGCTGTAGTATTTGATTGAATCTCCTGGAATTCTTCAATCAAGAGTTGGTTTAACTCATCAACAAATTCATTTTTTGTGGTCAATATAGCTCGGTTTGTCATATAATGTGCATCATATCCATTCATGATGAGATTTGGAAAGACACAATTGATAAGTTTAAACTTTGAGCTAATGTCATCTATGTAAGGAATGAGCATTGTTTTTGGAATTTGAATTCTTTCTTCTGAAATAACTATTTCTGTTCCATTCCCAATACGTAACAGAAATTCACTAAAATGTGGACCTATTTTAGCTCTCATATTTTCTATTAGTTCTATTTCTAGATTTTTTTTCCATAATTCTGATATCACCAAGCTTGCATCAATTGTTTTATTTTTTCCACCACGAATGACAATAGGGGGTATTTGTCGAAAATCTCCTCCAAATACTACTACTTTTCCTCCAAATAGTAGTTTGCAATTAGTTATATCTTGTAGCACAACATTAAGTGCTTCAATTGCCCGCCTATTTGCTATGGATGCTTTATCTCAAATAATAAGTTTTGCTCGACGCAATAGCTTTGCCAGGCCATTTTGTTTTGATAGATTACATGTTGATCTATCTTCAAAGTTAAATGGTAATTTGAATCGTGAATGTGCAGTGCGACCCCCTGGCAAAATTGATGCAGCAATGCCAAATGTGGCAGTTGCTAGTGCAATATGTCCTTCTGATCTCACAGTTATGAGTAGAGCTCGATATAAATATGTTTTTCCTGTTCCTCCTGGACCATCGATAAAGAATACACCATTATTGCCTCTTATTCTTTTTAATATGATGGTATAAGCCCTTTTTTGTTCAGGATTCAAATTTTGAATTGTGAACAACTCATTTTCTGAAATTGGGATGTTTAGTTATTCATGAATTTCTTTTAGGAGCTTTTCATCTGGACTATCAACAATCATTATTTCTGGTAAAGCATACTCATTAATACTTTTACCCATTGATTCAAGGAAGTAATTGATACTTTGCAATGCTTTTGCCTCAATGTTCCTTGCAGACATTAAGTTTGTTTTTGCAAAATCTTCAGACATCGCATCTTTATATTTGTACTGCAGGATTATGCACTCCACAGTAAACCAAAAGTGTAGCAAATAATCGTCGCGATGTAAAAGGCATTTGAAACAATGATGCTTCCTCTAAGCATTGATCAATATTGTTATCAGATTCAAGCAAACCGAATTGCTCTGCTGCTTTAGGAATGTATCAAATTTAATTCCATTGATAGTTCGTAATCTTTGATATGATGTAGCTCCTTTGACATGATTTAATAGTAATCGCAGATAATATCTTTGTCCCTCAACTGGGCTTGCAGCAACAAGTCTACCAATTGCATTCTATTGCTTTCTTTGGCTCTATTATTTTTTTATCTTCATTCCAAACATAATATTCAAGGAATTCCTTATAAAAAAATCTGCAAACATCTTTATCTAGCTGATTCATTTGAAAGTATCCAGTCCACATTGTTTTAAATGAATGTTGATTTTGCAAGATGCTCAATAAGTTTGTATCTTCTCGAAATCCAACAGTTTGCATATTTTCTAGATGAACTTGTAAGCTTTTGATTGATGGATACATTTCATTTAAACAAAACTGGTAAATCCTCCACATTGCTTCTGGAGGTGATATCCATCTTGCTTGTTGAAATTGTTGTATCTCATCAATATCTTCAGGAACAACATTGTTGCCAAGATTCAACATGACTCTATTATGTCCTTTATAATTATACTTATATAGATATTTTACTGCTTTTTACTGTCGAACAAACTTCAACATTCATCTGGCAATTGAATTTTGCTAATAGATATGGGTTATATGGAACTACCCACCGGTTATCCAGCAAACAATCACGAACTTTGATCTCTTCTCCAGTGTTTTGTCTCTTATATAATGGATAAGAATTCTTTGTTTGTGTAGTGACGGAACAAAATTCCCAAGGATAGTGATTTTTGCATTGTCCATTTTTCATACAAACATTATTCGGATCCAAATTGCCACATGGTCCATTCATCATATGTTGAACAACCATTTTGTATAGATGTGGATAGCTTCATACATCTCCGGAGTTTTAAATTTGTACTTGTGCTTTAAGATGAGTAGGAAATGAGCATGTGGAAGTCCTCCTTTTTGAAATTCTATAACATATACATGCGCTGCAACTGCACCAAAAATATTCTTCTTCGTTAAATCATGTTTAAGTTCTTCTATCTTTGCTCTAAAAACTCTTCCAATCAAGTCTGGTATGTTTTGTGCTTCTTCATGATGACCAAGTTGATCTTTAATTTCTAGCCAAGCTGGAATACAAGTGATTGTCAGGAAGATGTCTGGTTTGCCAAACTTTTGAACTAATGCCATTGCATCAAGGTACCGACGACGCATATTTCTTGGACCTCCTATAAACGATGGTGGCAATACTATTCCTTTTCCAATCTTCTTTCCAGAAGTTTCATCAGTGCTAATGCTATCCATTATTCCTTGATATAAATCTACTCGGATTGAATTTTGATCATTTCGAAAATAATTCAACCGAGAAGTTTCAAGTTCAATATCCATGTCAACAACATACTGTTGTAAAAGACGACCAGAATGTAGCAAGATTGAGCTTTCAGATGGCCGGGTTTGTAATTTATAACAGTAATATTGTCGACATGATATTTTTTCTTTTGCTGAACTTTTTTCTCTGAAGCTGACAGGAAAAAAAAAAGATATTATAAGTTTTTAGTGTTCAAGTTGATTTTATAATAGCTTATATGAAGAAAAGATGTACCTCGTTTTTCTTTGTTCAACAAATCATCAATCGAAAGTATATTTGCATGATTTAACAACTCGTTTCTTTATCTTCGTTTCATACCTCTATGCCAACCTGAATCAACATAAGGAAATAGTAGTGGATACTCCAATGGATCATAGTAACCAAAATAATGTTTAATTCTATGATTGTGTCCAGAATGACTATATATGATGATGTTGCGTTCAGCTGATTCGTTGGTATCTGAATTCTTAGTCCAAATTCCTACAACTTGTGATGCTGAAAGTGCATTGTATACCCTTTGATCAAGTTGAGTATCACATCTTATGAATATTCTTATATCATCGCTGATGGACAAATCTCTTAAAGATCGGAAAAATTCACAATAAGGATTGATGGTCAATATATCCATTAGCTTTTGAACAACATCAGGCCTAAGCTTTGGTGATTGATACATCCTATTGTGCACTTCATGATCAGTATCATAAAAGTATAATTGCATATATGATGGATGGCCATCAGAAGGTAGCAATTCATTGATGTAATGATAAACTTGGCCTTGAACCTTGAAAGTGTAAATACCTTTGTTCCTCCTACAAAGCTCTTTTTCATATTTGACACCGAAGGAGGTGAATGCAAATGTATTGTTATATGTTCTTACATGTGTTTTGAAATGAACTGCCTCTTCACTATTTGATGTGAATAGAGCTAGAAGCTCTTCACGAACAAAATTTGAAGCTAGTAATACCTGACCAGCAGAACAACAAAAATCCTTTGGTTCATAAGCAAATCTCTTTGCTCCACAATAGCTACAATCAGGTTTTTGTTCTAATATCGATGGTTGAGAATGAATGCTTATGTCAAAACTAAACATAGTTGCATGTAAAAATTGTATTAGTATAATTCGGTTCTTTTAATAGACCTAAGCTATTTTGTTGTATAAATACATTTACCTTTTTGTCTGTAGTTTAATGTAGAAGTGTTTTCTAAATAAAAACTTGAAGAAGCATCTTCATCAGATTCAGCGGGTTGTCTCGATGTTGACCCTGGTAGAAGATATATATAATGTTTAGAAGTTTGTAGTATAAAAATATATTAGATCAGATGGACATATTTATTAATTTTTTAATATAGAACTTACCAATCTCATAAGTATGGTATATTCTTTTTTCCATTTGAGCTATAATATTTGCGGGAATATCATTGAGACCGATACCCAGTGGTGTATTAGTGCCTTCTGTTCGTTGCAAAAGATAACTATATAATTAGAAATATTTTTCTTATATTTTTCAAAGAGTTTTAATATTACACATAAGAGTACATAATTAATTACCTGTTTGTTGACTTGTATTAAATGATGAAGTAAGATTTCTAGAGGATTCTCCTTTCAGTAACTTTTTTCTAGCATAAGCCTCCCTTTTTCATAGAAGAAGTGCGTCTTCTTTTTCTTTTGGCAATGAGGCATACCATTATCTTCTTTGTCGTCGCTTTTGCAGTGTTGCATGCTCTATATTTGGACAAATATTGGAATTAGTAATTACAAATACTATTATTCATTGTAATTATAAACATAAATGTATTATAAAAAATTTAGAGCAAAACTAAGTTTGATGTTGCTTTTGTGGGATTTGCACTTTTAGAAGCATATCTTTTCTTCTTTGGAGCAGGTTCTAATGTTTCACTTTGTAATATTTGTGTCCTTTTATTTGCTTTCCTCTTTTCTATGTTGATTCTTTCTTTTTGTTCAATAGACAACCTAGTGTACCGAGTTGTATTGCCTCTGATGACGCTTTTTGGAGTTATTTTTTTATAGAAAAGAACAAGTCAGTCACTTTTTAGGTTTGATACTATATTTGAGTTATGCTCAGTTCTTACGTTTGATACTATATTTATGTAGTATGAATTTAACCTTTTAACACTGTGTAAAATGTCCTTCAAAATGTAAATTATCTTAAAGTATGTGATGGTAAAGCATACAACATAAATCAAGTAAGTTCATATAAATTAATCAAAAATTAACATGATTCCCATTTTAGATACTTATTTATTTGTGTTTAAAGATAAAGAAAAATGATATCAGAAGTCCATTTTCATATAGGTGGACAACATTAGCAGTTTAAAAGAAAAGAACAACAGAACAAGGAATCCATTAAAGAATAGCATCAAATGTAGTAATAAAAGAACCATTAATTATTTAAATTTACTGCAAAAATGTACAAATGTTCCAACAAATGCTAAATTAAATGGAAGGTAAGCATTCCATCAAAGAAAACTAAGATTGAAGAAATTAAGAAAATAAGCAGAATCCTAAATGAAGGAGCCGTATTTTTGGAAGAAATAATAACATGAGAACATCTCGGAAAGTTATTTCATACACCGTAATGACTGGAGGCACATTAAAATGGAAAAAAACTTATCTCCAGGTAAGAGAGTTGAGCTCTATTATTGGACGAACTTATTGTAAATTTCAGCAAGTGGAATGATGAATCCATCTAGATTATAGCAAATCGTTATATTTAATTCCAATGGTACTTAATAAGAAGATAGTTTGTTTGATTAAAATAAGAAATTAATGAATATGCATAAGATTTTGTAAATCATCAGAAAAGGTGAGAGAGTATGTGTGTAGTAGGGGTGGGACAAGATTTGCCTTGCATCATTAGAAATATGTGTGCACAGAATATCATATTCATCATTGACTTTAAAATATTTGTATTAAAAATATTCAAAAAGTATAAGCTTAGATTCAAAATATGAGCCACCTTTTGTAATAAATGAGCTATCAATGTAGAATTTTGGTCCATGAAGATATCGCATCTCTATGAATGTAGAATTCACCAGAAGGACGTGTAGAGAACTATCAAGCATGACAATAGATTGAAAGAGCAACAGAGAGATCATAACAATTGATAATACAGTAGCAGTAACAACAAAAGTGGATGTTTTACTGCCTTGGGCTCACAATGCTCAAAACTTATATTCTGTGGAAGTACAGAGAAGGAAAAGACCAAAGAGTTGTACCAAACAAATAAAATCCCGTATTATGTGAAGGGCAGACGGTTTGTAGTGGAACTTTAAATGATTTTGAAAGGCTTTGAGAGCGATTGCCAAGGTGCGATTATGGTGCACTTCAATGGTGAAACTCTCAACCATATTCATGAAGAAGGTAACTACATGGTAGTAGAAAAATATGATGTTTTGCAGCATAAGAATTTTAAAATCAATTATGATGTACCTTTCTGGTGTAAATTTAAATCATACTAGCGAAAGACGCCCATGCTTAGCACGAGCAACATATTTCATGATGTAAAAAATGTAAAAATAGTATACCACTATGGATGAAACCAAGATATTTGGATAAGGCCTATATTGTAATCAAACAAGATTTCTCCATGTCTGCTTGATTGGTAGGGCGTTAGGGAAGCTTAGCATTCATGGAGTGGATAAAATAGCAAGACAAGAGGTAGAGGTAAAAGAAGAGTAAGGAAAACTTTTGGAACTGGAAATGTACAAAAGTGTTAGAAAATTTAGATAGAAGATAAAGCGTAGAGATTCATGGGTAATGGAGAGAATTTATTTTAATAAGGAGACATTGGTAATTTAGTGGCATTAATAATATTAAAGAGAAATTACCATTTTTAACATGAATAATGACATTTTTAGAAGGAGAAAACAAAATTTTAATTCAGAAATGCAATTGGAAATGTCAAAATCAATTGACTAATTGATGCTGATTTCTAAATTGAAATCAGTCTCTTTCATATATATAAATTAGTGTAACGTTATTAATAACATATTAATGCTATATCAGCTATCAGAATATAACATGTAGGAAAAACACACCAAACAGGAATTTTCTTGATGTCATCAATTCCTTAAAACGGAAGTCTAAAAAATACATAAGATGTCAAAAAGGAACCAGTTGTCAATAAGTTCAAATCACCTAAAAGTTATGAATTGCTTTGGGAACCCAAAAAGTAATAAATTGGGCAATTCTAAAACCACTTTTAATTGTAAATAGCATGAGCAATGAAAGGTGTGTTGTAAGTTCAAAAATAAAATTTGCAGTTAATGCAGAACAACAACTTGATGAATTGGGGTGGATGTTTCCAAAATCATGACAACTTTGCAAACAGTTAAAGGTTTGCAAATAAGTTAGGAAATTGCTGAAAATTATAAAGTGGCTGGCAGTTGTTCACCTCTCAAACTCAAAAAGCAAATATTCAAGATTTGATTAGCAAGGTTTATAAAAGGTCCCAACAAAGAAAGGGGGTAAAAGAGAGCTTGTATCTATTTCAATTTTTTCTAATTTTGACCCATGGCTTATGGGTTGATGTGGAAAGAAGAAGCCTCTTTAGCCTCTAAAGCAATGTAAAACACAATATTTGGGAGTAAAAAGGATTGGACTTGTCATGATTTATTCAAGAAAGGATCGATAAGTCCTAACATAAAAATAAAATAAAAAGTAAACAAATGGCAATTCAAAGCAAAAAAGATCTAACATACTTGATTCCTTACCTTGACTCAATTAGATTTTCACTTCCTTAGATTCAATTAGACTTTTCCTTCGTTAGATGTATACAGGGAAAGGATCAAAGCATGCCTTAACTACAGTAAAAGTTACAACATCCATCAATCAAGCTGCCTGAGTAAGAAATTTAAGGGATTTACAGCATTGAAGAGTTAAACTACAACCAAACACCATGGATTGGACAAATAATAAAATAATAAGATCAAATGCTCTACTCTACTACAAATAATTTGGGCATGTACATAGAAAGTCTAAATGAGCTCTTCTACCACATCTCAAAAGGCTATGGTAGGGATGAGGAGATAATGCTAGACCAACAAAACCTATAGAAAACATGGTAATAGGGTCAATTGAATCATACATCAAGCAATATGGATAAGATTTACAAGACCACTATTGAAAGAATAAGGAAGAAAACTAAATCCAAAGATATGGAAATCACATTTTGAGCTTATCAAAAGAAGAGCATAAAAGAAAAGGAATGTCAAGCATTTGACTATAATATAGCATTTAATATAAAAAACTACAATCAAACTATTAGCTAGAAAAGAACAAACGCAATTGAAGAATACCATCAAAAAATAAAAAATAAAAAAATTCACAAAGAGAATCATAAGCCCAAGTTTTTTTGGTAGAAACTGAGATGCATTGACAAAAAAAGAACTGCAAAAATTTACATTTTTAATCTTATTTTTTCTCTATTTAAAGATAGAATATTTTAATATAGACTGGATTATAATATTTATTTTTCTTGGAGGAAGTGAGTGAAATTTGTTCTTTGTAAGGTAGTAATAGAACTCAACTGAACATATTCCCTTTCAATTAAGAAATCAAATATAGTTTTGGTGTTGTTACACTTTAGAAGCAAATCAAAGAAAAAAAATAAAAAATAAAAATATATATAGCATATCTCAAGTGATTTGACCTGATTCCTTATATACAAAACAATTTAAGCACTTTGGTAATCTGAATTTTATTTTTTTGGTAAAGACAATGATTTTTTTTTGCTCATTTAAGCTTCCTGACATTAAACATAGTAAGAGAGAAGGTGCTACACTTCTAAGAGAGGGGTAAAACCTTTAAATTAATCATGACATTAAGATTCAATTTCAATTAGACGTTTAATGAAACACTTCATGCTCAACTTAGCCAATCAGTCACTTGAACTCACCAATTGGAGTCAAACAAATGTCAATCAAGTGGCTAGCAAACTCAATAAGGTCATGCAAGCAGTCCATGAATCTAATATGAGTTTTCTCTTACAGTAACCTTTAAAAAAAGATATCCTCTTACTGTGGTGTGCTGGGTTGGCTGGCTACTCTGACAAGTTGTTAGAACATCTTTGATTCATTTATAGGGTCCATTTCTGATTTAGAAAGGTTGATCAGAAACTTTCTCATACCAAGTGTCAATATGCACTTCAAACAACATGCATTCAATTAGTGGTCATATGGTAATCTACCTTGATTTATCCTAACCACTCGAAATGGGCTGTTTGTGAGGTCTTGCAATGACACCAAATAGTGAATTGTGGAGACAGAGCGTTCCTAGAGAAACTTAATACACTTCATGGCAGAAGAAGATTATAGAAACACAAGATCAAAACTAAGCATCAGCTACATCATATATACCCATCCAGACTGATGATGGGCACTTAGCACCTGTAGCTATCCTGCTTGCCTGATAGAACAGTATCAACATTTTAAAGATGGGAAAGAAAATGTGAAGAGCATGCCTAGAAAATCAATCACAAAGAGGAAGAAAATGTGAAAAATAGAAATAACTATTGAAATGAATTGAAAATTAACACATTAAAATGGATTAAAACAAATGAGACAAATAAAAAGTTAAAATTTTAGTGAGCAGGTGTAATGCTCTCCATCTCTGAGAATTACAATTCATTGGTACACCAATCCATGCAAAGATTGTTTCACAAAATTAATATCACAATAGAAGGCCACAACAGCAACAACAATAAAAAAAAAAAAAAAAAAAAAGAGGAAAGAAGTTAATATGCATCGAAAGCTATTTCATCATAAAGAATTTAGGACTGGCCAGTGACCTCCACCATTAGCGATTGGTATCAGAGCCTCATGTTGTCCCTCCTTGGTGATTCCTCAAAAAGGTTGTGCTGGAATTCATTCAAATAGGTTGAATGCAGTAGTAGGTGAGGATAGGACATCAGGAAAAACAAAGAAAACAGAATCTTTTTATCACCACCTAAATTGATTTACTTGAATTTTTGTAACTCCATCTAAATGCCAATAATGGACACAAAATCATTCAGATTTCAAACACAAGTAGTTCTTCACTATCAAATGGATAAGAAAAGATATGTTGAAAATAAGGAGAACAGGATGAGAGAGGCACAGCAGCAAGCCTTGGATCTGGATCTGGACAACCCTCGATGCTTTTAGGAGCGTCTGTTTCTAGCTGCAATTTTAGTCGGTGCTAAAGAGAGGAAAAATGGGTGAAAGAGGGAGAGGTGATTGGGTCCTCTTGGATTATGTAGAGCAAGCTGGTTGTTTGGGCATCTAGGTGGAGTGGGGGAGGGACAGAGACATGGAGAAGGGCGTCTGTTTCCAGCTACAATTTTAGTCGGTGCTAAAGAGAGGAAAAATGGGTGAAAGAGGGAGAGGTGATTGGGTCCTCTGGGATTATGTAGAGCAAGCTGGTTGTTTGGGCATCTAGGTGGGGTGGGGGAGGGACAGAGACATGGAGAAGGGTTCGTATGGTTTGTGGGGATGCATGTATCAATTAGCAGGTAACTCATAGGGAAAAAAAAAAAAACCCAGAGAAAATAATAGGAGAGGGAAGAGGAGGTGGAGGAAAAAGAAGAAGAAAAGAAAGAAGAGAGAACCATCAGTCACATATACACTATATGAGGGGAAAAAACGACACAAGGAAAAAAAAAAAACAAAGAAAAGAAAAGGAGAGGGAAGAGGAGGTGGAGGAAGAAGAAGAATAAGAGAAAGAAGAGAAAACAAGAAGCACCTGGATCCAAGAGAGGAGACGGCTCCGGCGATCGATGGCTCGAGTTTTGGCAGCCGATCGACAAAATAGCGCAGAGCAGCAAAAAGCGTTTCCTAACAAAAAAAAAAAAAAAGGAGATGGAAGATGGAGGACGGTGAGATAGAAGGAGGTGATGAGAAAGAGATGTGAAGAGGATTTTTTTTGCAGAGCCTTGAGAAACAACCAGAGAGGAAGAGAAGAAAGAAGGGAAGAGGGTTTTTGAAAACCTACTTTCCATACGTGTTACTCTCTATTTAGCACGTTTTTGTACATGAGTGGCCCATTTATGGGGCCCATTTAGGGGAAAAACAGAGTCGACCACAATTGTGGTTTTATATAATGGTATAGATATAGATATAGATTTGAAAAAGTGATACTACTGATGCATCTCAAACTTTTTTACAATTATTCTCTTTCAAAAAGTTGGAAGATGATTGGATTAAAAAAAAAAAAACAGACAAAACCTTTCTTCCTCCCTTGATCCACCTCCGCATATGCATATGGGTCCCACCTCTTTATTTAACCCATTATAATATATTAAGCTAGAAGGTTTTGGATCTAATTTTGGCCACGTTTTCTAATTTTGAATGGAAGTTATTTTCAATTTCTACGACTACTAAGATACATAAAACCTCACTATACCCGTGATTAGCACGGGTTTTTGTACTAGTTTTATCTTAAAACAAACTATTCGTATAGGTATCGTTTCTTTGTTCACCACTACGACTCTCCATCCGTAAAACTCTTCACCCCTTTAAAGGTGCCCTTTCTCAAGTGGATATTTGTACAACAACTTCCTCTTCTTATCTTCTTAAAAGAAATACTTCTTTTAAACGTCCTTTCTCCTCCACAACTCTTGGTTTTCTCATCAATGTCTTTCTTTTAACTCAAGAGGATGATGTAGCAAAGAGAGAGTTTTTTTAATGGTAAATTAGCCAAAAGTCCCTAAGATTAGTCTTGTAAGTTCTATGGTCTATACTGCTGGACGTATTTTGATGAGAGATCCCTAGATACGCCAAATCAAATATTTTCATGACTTTGCCTTTTCAATTGTTTAGGCATGAATTTTTAAATTTTAAATTTTCAAATCTTTCATTCTCCCGGCAAAGTAAAACTCCTCATTCCATTAAACCCCTCTTCGATTAGCAGAAGAGTTGGCAACAAACTTCAAATCAAGGAGTCATATCAAAAGTAAATAATTTCAAAATTCCTTCTGAATTTTTCAAAAAAAAAAAAGTAACCTCATTTCTCCACTATTTCTCCACTAAAAGACAAAAAAACTCAACTTCTCTATTAAAAAAATCAAAAAAAAAAAATTCATACGAAACAACTAAAAATAAAATACCATCATAACACCTTATATTTTATTCTCTCTTGATTTGATGTTTCACCTCATTAAACTTCAATTCACCGTACATCAAACCGGCTCTAAAGTCTTCTTCGACATGGATGTCCAAACCAGCTGTATCATGATGGAGCCCCTTCAGTCTTCTTCTTCCCCACGATTTGGGCTCTACAGAATGCCCAGATCAATCCATGCAAAAGAGCTAACCGTCCGCAGGTTGAACCTTTAACTTCAGATCAGTAGGCCCACCAAGGAATTGTTTCTCCGATCTTCAAATCTCCTTTGATCAAGAACCAAACAAGGTTTCTCCTTCTTCTCCACCGAGTTCGGCGAGGTGTCAGCGGGGCCTTTCTTCCCAGGCGATGGCAGGTATCCGAACAAGGCCCTTTCTTCAACGTTTACGGCTACCAAACGAGAAGATGACGATGAAGAGGAGGGCAGTGGTGCCAGTTCGATTGCAGCCCTGTTACAGAATAGGAAACAGAGACGAAGAGGGTAGACTCTTTCGGTTGTTGCAGAAGCAGAGGATCACAATCTCCATCATCGGAGATCATCGCCGAGCTTGGAGAAGAAACTGGGCAGTTGAGGAGAACAGGGCACTGTCGCTCTGATTGCAGAGAATTCGTTGCTGCCACATCATCATCGGAGAATAGGCTTCTTCAGGAAACAGAGGACGTCGTCGGAGAAGGCGATCGCAGAAGAAGCAACGTCGGATCGATATTCACTGTTCGTGCCTTGCTTCCGGCGACATAGCTGAGAGTGCGGATCCTTTGTGTTTCTCTACTTCAACTCCCTCCTCTTCCTGCAGAAATCGATTTCTGCAACTAAAGGAATTGACAGCACCGACCTTGAGGTCTCCTCCGATATGAGCCAAGCACCTGGATCTCCCCCTTCGATTCATCTGTTCTTCAATTCTTGATCACACTGTTCTGTGTGTCCCGTCTTCGACCAGATCTGATCCAATCTTCAATAGAGCAAATAGAGTCCGTATCGACTTTGTCTCTCCTCGATTCAGGCGGGCAGAAGAACCACAACGGCTTGTGGCAATCCATTTTCGGAAATTTATCTGAGTATTTTTGTAAGTTCGTCCGAGCTTTTTGGCAAATTTATCTGAATTGTTTGCAAATTTATTTGAGTTTCTAATAAATTTATCTTCATTTTGAAAATTTTAAATGAGTTTTTGAACAAATCTTTTTTCTGTTTTTGGCAAATTTATCTATGTTTTTTTAAAAATTTATCTGAGTTTTTTTGAAAATTTACCTGAGTTTTTTGAAAAATTTATTTGTGTTTCTTGAAATCTATTTGTGTTTTTGAATTTTATTTATGTCTTTTGAAATTTAATTGAGTATTTTCAAATTTATTTGCTTTTTTTTTTAAATAAACTTAATTGAGTTTTGGCAAAAATACTTGAGTTTTTGATAGATTTTTCTAAAATTTGGAAAATTGGTTCATCTTAGTTTTGACAGATGTATTTGACTTTTTTGAAATGTATTTTCATTTTTTGAAATTTATTTGAGTTTTTTTAATTTTATTTACGTCTTTTGAAATTTATTTACATTTTTTGAGATTTATTTGGATCTTTTGAAATCTATTTGCGTCTTTTTAAATTTATCCACGTTCTTTTGAAACCTATTTGTGTCTTTTTAGATATATTTTTATTTTTTGAAATTTCTTTGCGTTTTTTTTAAATTTATTTGAAAATCTCATTAATGGGATTTTCATTAATCGTGGCGAGTTGAATGGTAGTTGACCATTATTAATGGAATATCCCACTAATCATGGGATATGATTTATCTTTAACTAAAAAGGGTAATTTGGATATTTTATATCTTTAAATTTGGAAAAAGTACCTACCACAGTATTTAAGGCGATAAAGTGGAATGTGTAGGGACCTGTCACCGAATCCTCTTTTCTTTTTTTTATTGATTGCTTCTGAAATGACTTCCTCTTCCTATCTTCTTAAAGAAATGCCCCTTTGAAACGTCTTTCCTCTTCTACAACTCTTGGTTGATGAGGATGATGTTGCAAACAAAGAATGTGTTTTTTTTTTTTTTTTTTTTAATGATTGCTTTTGATTATTCTTGTGGCTAAGATCAAGAGTGGGCCCGTAGTTCAGGATAGGATTGAGATAGAAGCTCTAATTTAACCCGTGCGTAGCACAGGATTTGATGCTAGTACCAAAGAAAGAAATTTTATATAACCAGTAGTATGTGTTGACAATTACAAAGAACTTATTTTCTTTTAACTTTTGCAATAGTAACCTCTATCAAAACTGACTAGCAAAACACGTCCGTGCTAATAATTCACAAAATATAAAAAAAAAATTGTAAAAAACTTAAAATTTTAAATGACATTAAAAAATATGATATTATATCTCTAATGTTGAGAAGGAAAATTTTATAGTAAATTTAAAATATTATATTTTTCTACTGGGGGCAAGTTTGGTAGTAATTACAAGGGAAAACCGTTTGAGATGATGGTAATAGAGAGAGAGAGAGAGAGAGGAAAATTTGATAACCGTTTTGAAGAGTTATGAAACTAACATTAATCCATTTTGTCTTTATTAACTTACCATTAATATCAATTAACTTAATTTTAATTAGATTATAATTATTGTTTATTTTTTTATTGTGGGGGGGGGGGGGGGGAAGTTATTGAGAGAAAACTAAGAAGAACAACAAACATTTCAGAGAATCAATTTGGTTTCATGCCTGGGATGCCTGGGAGATCAACCATGGAGGCCATCTTTCTCCTGAGAAGGTTAATGGAACAATATAGAGAAAGTAAGAGAGATTTACATATGGTGTTCATTGACTTGAAGAAGGCTTATGATCGGGTTCCTAGGGAGATTCTATGGAGAGTACTAGAAAAGAAAGAGTGTGTGTCGCATATATTGAGGCGATAAAGGATATGTATGATAGAGTCGTAATATCTATAAGAACAACTGGCGGAGAGACTAAAGAGTTTCCTATTATGATTGGGCTATACCAAGGCTCAGTGTTAAGTCCGTACTTTTTTGCCCTAGTTCTGGATGAGATTACAAGACATATCCAAGATGAGGTACTGTGGTGTATGCTATTTGCAGATGACATTGTTTTAGTGGATGAGACGAGAGAAGGAGGGAATGCTAAGCTAGGATTGTGGCGGAAAACGTTAGAGACTAAATGGTTTAGGCTAAGTCGATGCAAGACGGAATATATGGAATGCAAGTTTAGTCAAAGTAGGACACCCGCTGACATAGAGGTAAGTTTGGGCATACAAAAGATTGTAGAAAAAGAAAACTTTAGATACCTTGGATCTATGGTGCAACAGGATGGAGGGATTAATATTGATGTAAGTCACAGGATTCAGGCCGGGTGGACCAAATGGAGGAGTGCTTCAGGCGTCTTGTGTGATTAGAAAGTCCCCCTCAAGGCTAAAGGAAAGTATTATAAGGTGGCGATATGCCCAGCGTTGTTATATGGATCAGAGTGTTGGGCAGTAAAGCATAATCATGTTAAGAAGATGAAAGTTGCGGAGATGAGAATGCTAAGATGGATGTGCGGGATTACAAGGAGAGATAGGATTAGGAACGAGGAGATTATGAGCAAAGTAGGAATAGCACCGATTGAAGATAAAATGAGAGAAAATCGACTGAGATGGTTCAGCCATGTTAGAAGGTGTCCAACGGAGGCACTTGTTAAAAGGTGTGAAAGCATGGAGATTGCCATGAGTGGGAAAGGGAGAGGGAGACCCAAGAGAAGTTGGAAAGAAACTATTAAACATGACCTTGCCTACATGGATCTAACGGAGGATATGACCCTAAACAGATTTGATTGGTGTCGTCAAATCCATATAGCCGACCCCACCTAGTGGGAAAAGACTTGGTTTGGTTTGGTTTGGTTTGACCCTTTTCTACCATTGACCTCCTATTAATTTCAGTCATAATATCTCCGATTAATACTAGCCCTACTAATATCATCTATCAGCTATTAATAACAAACATATTGTTTCCACTTGTGGAGGTTCTTTCCAATTAAATCATAAAACTCCTGTAAATTAGAGAATATAATTGCCCTTCCCACGGTTTTCTTTCATTAACTCAAATCCCTTCACACATTTCCTCTCATTAACTTAAATCATAACTCCTATAAATTAGGGGAGATAAATCCCCCTCCCATGGTTTCTCTAATTAACTCAAATCATTAATGCCCAATATTTTTTATTCACCATATCTTCTCCACAATCTTGTCTCTTTCCATTTCTATTATTCTCACTTCATTCCCCTCTCTCATGCCAAACCATTGTTTCACAAGTATGTGAGTCTATATTTGTATTCTTTTCTCCTTTTCAATTTTTTTTTGCTTTTTTTTTTTCCGATTCTTTGATCTTATTTTATCAGTCGATTGCTATCTCTATGATTTTTTATCCATTCAAAAGTCAATAATAATAAAAAAAAAGACCGACTATAATGTGACTCTTTTTGCAACCAATTTCAATTAATTTTGATCCCTATATCATCTGATGCATAAAATCCTTGTAGGGAGCAATAAATAAAATAATACATCTTTGTAGGTTATTTATGTAGAAGAGATCCACACCAATTGTGCATCTGATGTGGACCCCATTTTATTCTTTTGAAGCTTCTATTTTGATCCGTGGTTTTAAATCTTGGCAGGTATGTATGCATCTCTTGAGAAACGATTATAGTGCATTGGTTCTTATGACCTCACATCTCTAGGACTCTATCGCTGTTACAATTAATATGACCTACTTGAATTGCCACAATAGTGTCTGCCCATTGACCAATCTCTCAATGTTAGAAGGCTTGCGATGATCTTTTCTCCTATTTTTTTTTTTTCCCAAAGAATAAGCTTTCATTCATAAGAATGTAGTTCTTTCTTAATTCATCCATGCAAAGTCTCATAGACTTGGACTCTTTTAAAAATTTAAATTTAAATACTCAATCCTTATCTCTTATATGATTGATTTAGCTTCAAAACAAAATGCATGAATTTGCCCTCTAAAAATTTTCCTATTTTATTATATTTTCGTTTACTTTTCAAAAGTAAGTTAAAGTGAATTTGCAACTAATGTTGAACAAATTAAATTGCTCCTTTTTAAAATTAACCAATTTTATATAACTTTTTGTTATCATTATAAGGAGTGATTTTTTATTGCATTTTTCCATCTCAATATAATTTAGATATTTTTTTTATTATTATAAACTTCTTATAATCTTTTAGTATATAAGTTATATTGCACGGGCATGTTTTGCTATGGGCCACGATTATGTTCTAGCATCCCCTCACCACGAAAGAGATAAGATTCAATTGATAACCCTGATTTTGCAGTTGATTATGAAATTGAAGCTTATTTTCAATTTTAATTTTAATTTAATTGATTTGAGTTCATAGAGAAATTCCAGGGATTTTTTTATGGTTATATTAATATTTTTCCTAAAATTTATCTAACAAAGATCCCTTTTTTATTCTCTCACAAGCAAGTGGAGCCATAGTGGTGTAGAGAAATCTCAAATCAGCAAGTAGCACACTTCTTCCCTTTTATCTAAGGACTAGTGGGCCTTGCATGTGCAATGCACGTGCCCGGAACAAAGATTTTGACTAAGATAATCCGAAAAAATAAAGTTATTGGAAAAATTCATGGTAATGATCCCAATGGAGAAAGACCAGCTTACTTACCAGACTAATTATTTTGGCAAATTGGTCAACTTGCATTAACTCATTGTTCTTATGAAATTAAGTAGAAATTTCAAGAGAAATAGTTTAAAGAAGATTGAATAATAGATACGTATTGAAAGGAAAATGGTTGAAAAAAAGTTGCAAACATTTCTACCCACAAATGAGTACGCTAAACACTCACCAATTTGAATAAAGATCAATTATTGATACCTTTTTTTGAATTAAAATTTGTCTAAAACTTAGCGCCAAATAAATACCAAATTCATGTTGAGAAGCATCAAATGGCAGCAATATGAATACAAAGAAGTTAGAACACCATGGAAAGGAGCGAGATTGATATCTCAAAATTAGAACTAGAGCAATGACTTAAATAACTTTCTTGAATTAAGGTGACACAACTACCAAATTTTGAACTCAAATTGAATTATTCCTTGTGAATAAGATAAAGATTTAATAAATCCATGCAAACTTGTGGCACTACCGTTAGCGTTTCATGATACATAAATCAATTCTATCAGAGTCTAATTTTGTAGGAAGTGAAGTTGTCAAATAAATATCATAGTTTCTACCAAGACAAGCAACTACAAAGAAATCCTTAGACATGCACTTGCAGGGTGGGCATAACTACTTCCTTCAAATTTTTTTAAAAAATTTAATGAAAAATTCCTAGCATTATAGTAATGTAGTTGTAACATTGGATTGATATGCAGGAATCACCTCCACGAGTATCATTTTTGCGGCCTAAGATGATGCCCTGCTGAAGATTGTACCATACGTCCGCTGAAAAAATAAAGAATGTTAGTTCGCATTAAGTACTTAGTCCTTGGATGCTTTTTTGTTGAGAACAAGACTCCTATGGAACAATAAATATTAATAGTTAACATGGTTCACTCTGAATGCCTGACATAGATGATGAAAGTTAGAGAGATATTATTTGAAAAAAGTTATCAAAACGTTGAATACACCAAGTTTATCAAATACTATAGGCAACTATGAACCCGAAAAGGGCTTGAGTACTGTTTAGGAGACCAGAGATATGAAAGTCTCCATCATCCTGCAGTACACATAGCAACAAAGCGAAGGACAAAAAAGACACTCAATTGGGTAAACTTAAAACCTAATAAAAAAAAATCCAACAATGGAGGACCATGAAAAGAGAAGTCCACAAGGTCTTGTCTACTCTACCGAATTGCACAGTGGTGGTATAGAGACCACATATACAGAAGGTTACATCATTCTGCAGCACATAGCAACAAAGCAAAGAAGCAAAGAGAAGACCACAACACAGACACATGAAATAAAAGTCCACAAAAGATGCACCAAGAGGCGTTAGTCTCACAGCCTCAGTTCAAGTATCAATTCACTTTTCTAAAACCAATATTCTTATTCTGTATTTTGGTTTTAAGATGTTTGGGTTGGTAGTTAGGCACTTCCACCAAGTACCAGTGCTCATTTGAAAATCAAGCTTTGCGTGCCCAAGTACCCAGTGCGTCAACCCTAATGAAAGTTTCAAACAATCAAGAGGAGGAGAAATTAAAAAAAAAAAAAACCAACCCAAACATGTTAAAACCATTTTCAACTATAGTAGTGTCATTTCCAGTTTAAAGTTTCAACAATAATTCATTGGGAAGAGAAACCTTGGAAGTTGACATTTAAATTCATAACCTATTCTTAACAAAATAGATAAAAGATCAAGAATCTACTCTTTGCAATATATCTACTCTTTAAATCCATAACCTATTGATGCTTGGACCTAGATTTTTTTTCCTTTACAGGTGTGAGTATAATCTCTCTGTTTCCTGTTCTTTGGTTCCAACAATTAAATATATATAAGTTATGGTCTAGTATGAGGTAGTTAAGGACTCTATTCGAGGATTATATAGTACATAGCTTGTGAATTATACTGTTATTGGCGATTACACATGTTTAGCTTGTTTCTGATATGATAGACTTACATAGAATGACAATTACATATATCTCATCTATGGTTCTAGTTAAAGGTGACTCAATGCATTTATTTGAGGATTATAAAGTATGCAGTTTGTCAATTGGACTATTAATGGTAATTTTTCATAGTGAGTAGTATGATAGACTTCTCTTTTAAGTATTTAGACTAGCATAATAACCCGACCTCAACACAGGTGTGATCGGCGTTTATGCATTAAAAAATATCTATAATTGTAGAAAGAAAATAATAAAAGGTTATTATGAAAGTACCTATTTATGTAATCTATGAGCTAATGGGATAAAAAAGAAAGATAAAAGAGAAGAATTGGAGAAGAAAGGGAATGAAGTTCTGGATAGAAAGGGAGGTATTACATAAAAGGATGAGTGTAACTTTCAAAAGTGGAATAGTGGGAGGAGACGTGAGTGGTGGTTTCAAAGTAGTTACTATGAGAAAAGTGTGGAGAAAGCTGAAAATATTTTTAAAAAGAGTAACTTATTTTCAAAATTGTAACTTGTAAGGTTAATTTTTTAAGAGAGAAATATGATGGAACATCCTTATTTCACAGTTTGGTGCTTTCTCTTCCCCTCCTTGCGGGATCTCCTTCCCTGAATGAGATACATGTTCAAGAAGAAAGAAATACCGTGAAACTCGATTGGGTGGCCCGACCGAACTTTCTCCGATGCCTAAGTCAGCCATCGAGATTGGAAATTCATGTCATTATTAGTTTTTTGATATGATTTTGGCATACCTTTTCCTTCATCTTATTTCCTTCTTCCCCAACTTCCTCATGTTACTTGACACATGTCCTTTCCCACCTTCCCCATTACAGCATGTGAGAAGATCATAGCCCCTTTTCGTGGGATGTTATTTTCCCACTTCCATTCTTGCCTAACTTCCTTCTGCCAGCTGTCATGGCTTTGTTTGAACTAGTCTTACAACAGACAAATCTTCCTTCTTGGGATAATTTTGCAGGTTGGGCCCGTTTTGGCCCAAACCCACTTCCAAGTCATTTAAACTTTCCCTTCACAATTGCCCCCCAAACCTCCTTTCCTCTTTTCCATTTTCTGAAAAGAAAGGGGGCTTGAGATTTTTCTAGGACACGCGGCGCTTTCGAGCCTGCTCGGCGCTTGGCGGAGTCTAAGGCTATTAATTCTTCCAAAGCTACCAAGGTTGTAGAGGCTAAGGCGGTCGCTGCTTTGAGTCGCTTGACTGCAAGTGATATGGAGCTCGAGGCTATCCATTCCAAGCTAGCCGAGATGGAGATGGAGATGCGGGATGTTATGGAGAAGTCTAAGGATGAAGTGTTGGAAGAGGTTGAGGCAAGCAGGTTGACCAGATCAAAGCCCTCATGTTCAAACTAGGTTGTGACGTGGGTCTCGGTGATGCTGGCATACCTGAGAATTCCCCCCTCCAGGCTAAACACGTAGCTCAGTCCAAGGATGCTTCTCCCTAACCACTACCTACCAAGGTCCCTGTATCGGCCCCGGTAGGGAAGGCCTATTAGCCTGTGGTCGGGGATGGAGGCACTTCCCCAGCTGCTGACCTTGCTCCACATGCCTCTGATGTTCCCAGTGATGTTTGAAGAATTGAAAAACTCTCCCCTTTTTCCTTTTGGTGTATTTTGGTTTTGACAAGTTGCCCGACCAGTGGGCCAAACATTATATCTCTTTGATGTTCTTTTTGTTGTGCTTTTGAATGGAATGCTCAACTTTTTGCATCTTTAAATCCGCATTATCTATGCCTACTGCCATTGTCGGCCTTCATCCGAACTCCCTTTAGATCAATGTTTGCATTGTCATGCCAAAACATTGGTAAAAGAAAGATCAATGTAGTATACTTAGTTTGGGACTCTTCCAGTTAGGATTTTTATCATTCGGCACGAAGTAATGGTCTGTTACTACCCTCAATTTTCAGGCTGTGGCCTTATCTTGGTGAGGTTGTCCCGATAGGGTGTGCCCCTACTGTGGGTCCCCGACCATATACAAGTTTTTAGGGAATTTCATCATTGGCACAAAAATATAAATAAGACAGCTTCCATAAATGGAATGCAAGAGTGACAATATCTTTGATACAAAGATATAGAATTTCTTTAAATTTGGTATGTTCCAAGACCTTGGCAATGCTTTTCCTTTGAGTGTCTCTAGGTGGTAGCTCCTACTCCCCCAACGGAAATAACCCTGTATGGTCCTTCCCAATTCGGCCCTAGCTTGCCGTGACTGTGGTCTTTTTGGTGTTCAGGAGTACCTTCCTCAAGGCTAGGTCTCCGACCTCGGATGTCCTTGTTGTACATTTTTCCTGCAAGCTCCGAGCTAGTTGCTGCTGGTTGGCGACCAACTTGATCAATGATCGCTCTCTCTGCTCTTCAATTATGTCCAGTTATTTGGCAATTCTCTTTATTTTTCTCATGACTGTATGCCTCCGTCCTTATAGTTGGCAACCCAATCTCTAATGGGGTTTCTCTTGTTGACCTCCGTGGGGTGGTTCTGTAAGTCCATAGGATGCTAGGAAGCTTGTTCATCCATCCTCCTTTTGTCTCGTCCAACCTTTTCTTTATGCCATCCAGCAAGGTCTTGTTGGAGATTTCTGCTTGGTTATTACTTTGTGGGTATTAAGGTTTGAAAAGTGATGCATAATGTCATATTGTTCGCATGGAAGCATGAATACCTTACCCTCAAATTGTTTCCCATTGTCGGTCATTAGTGCCCAGGGTATTCCAAATCTGCCGACCTCGGCATGGGCCTGATGATGTCAATCCCCCACTTGTCAAATGGCCATAGACTCTCCATTGAGTTTAACTCCTCGGTAGGTTGATGGATGTCTTTGCCGAAGCATTGACTTCTTTCGCACATTTGCAAGAACAGTAAGGCATCATTCTACATGTATGGCTACCAATAGCCCTACGACATAGCTCAGTGAGCCAAGCTTTGTCCTCCGATGTGCCCCCCCACAGCACACCTTATGGACTTCTCATAACAAGCTTTTAACGCAAACCAGGTTGACGCATTGTAGCTAAAGTCCCAAGTAAGATCGTCGATAAAGCTTATCCGCTAGTGATAGCCAAAATCTGACTGCCTTTTTTCTGACCTTCCAACTCTCCTCGGAGTCTTTTCGGAGTGATCCATCCTTCAAGCACTCTATTATCAGTATCATTCAGCTTGGAGTCTTTTTAACTTGGTCGGCACACATGACCATCCGACCTCCGGTGCTCGGCTCTGATTGGTAGTCAACGAGGACCTCTCTCTTTTGCTTAAATTTGATGGTTCTAGCCAAACTGGCCAAGCTATCAGCATGTGAATTTTCCTCCCGACCATTTTGCTTTACTTTAACGTCTCCAACATTTTGGATCAAGCGCTTTGCTTCTGCGACATATGCAAAAATCCGATCATCTCGAGCTGCATATTCCCTGGTTAGTTGACTAGCAACTAACTGTGAGTCACAGTGGACTGTTAGTTACCTGGTCCTAAGCTATCTGGCCATCCTGAGTTCGGACAGTAGTGCTTTGTACTCTGCTTCATTATTCGACGCATCAAATCCCATCATGATAGCCCGCTCGATTACCGCCCCCTCTAGCATTATAAGCACCACACCGGCGCCTGATCCTCGTGAATTGGATGCTCCATCCACATATAGTTGTCACTGCTGGTCGGTCCTTGCTCCGTCCACTTACCAACCTGACTCATTTTGCTCAGGCGTCTCCTTGTAAGTGAACTTGGCTATGAAGTTGGCCACCACCTGGCTCTTTATCGCGCTTCTGGAAACAATTTTGATGTCATGTTCGCTGAGCTCTATTGCCCATTTCACTAATCTCTTGAAAGGTCGGCCTTTTGAAGAATCGTCCGAAGTGGATGTTCAATCAGGACTTTGATTGTATGGGCCTGAAAGTAATACCTTAGTTTTTGAGCTGTACACACCAAGGCCAGGGAAAGCTTCTCGAGCGGCATGTATCTCGTTTTGGCATCCAGCAAGGTTTTGCTGACGAACAAGATCAGCTGACGCTGCTTCCCCTACTCCCTCTTTAGGGCTACACTAACTGTGTGCTAAGATACTGCCAAATACAACACCAGCTCTTCCCCGGGACTTGGAATGGAAAGGACGGGAGGGGAGCTCAAATATTGTTTGAGCTGTGCAAGTTCTTCATCGCATTTTTCATCCCACACCTTCTCTGCCATTTTCTTTAGGGCGAGAAACATTGGTCGGCATTTGTCCGAACTCTTTGCTATAAAGTGACTCAAGGCAGCGAGCGTACCTGTCAACTTCTGTACTTCCTTCCTTGAACTGGGTCACCCTTTGCACGGCCAAGACTCGGTTAGAGTTGACCTTTATCCCCTTCTGAGTCACAATGTATCTCAGGAATTCCCAGGCTAACCCTGAATGAACATTTCGAGGCATTCAGCTTCAGTTTATATCTCCGTAGGATGTCGAACACCATCTTCAAGTCCTCTTCATGAGTGACCTTTTCTTTGTTTTTTATCACTATATCATCAACATAGGCTTCCATTGTCCTTCCAATTAGATCCTGAAATATTTTTGTAACTAACCTTTGGTATGTTGCTCCCGCATTCTTAGGTCCAAAGGGCATTCTTTTGTAACAGAAGGTCCCATTGCAATTTTGTAACAGAACATTTCTGCACTACCGGTTTGGCTTCAGGTCCAAGCCTAATTTGTGGCTAATGATCTCGGGGTTAGCTCCTGGCATCTCATGCAGAGTCCAAGCAAAAAAATCAGTGTTTTGACTGAGGAGTCGAGCCAAGCTATGGCCTTGTCGGTCAGGTCGGCAATTTCCCAATCATCCAGTATCGCTCGGGATATGACACGCCTCCCTTTTGAACCGCAATCCTTTTCAGCTCCTCTACGGCCTCGTCAGTCAGGTTGGCAATGTGACCTCCGACCTCTGACCGACTTAACTGTGGTGGCTATTTTTGATCGGCCTTCTTATCTAGTCCTAAGCCTTCATCGTTTACCCTTTTTGCCTTTCCTTTGATTGTCGCGATCAGACAGTTTCTGGATGCTGCTTGGTCTCCTTTGATCTCCATGGTCCCTTTCAGTGTCAGGAAGTATATCCTTTGGTGATAGGTTGATGGCACTGCCCTCATGCGATGAATCCATGTTCGCCCCATAATGGCGTTGTAGGGAGATGACACATCTACCACCAGGAATTCCATGTCTAAGTCGACCTATACTACTACCATGCCCATCGGGTGCGTTGCTTGGCCACTAAATCTGAACAGGGGTATCGAGGTCGGCTTTAAATCCGAGTGCTTTAAGCCGAGCTTATCAAAGAGCCCAGCATACATTATTTTCGATGAGCTTCCCACCTTGGCTTAGAAACACCCATGTCTACTCTCCTTTGGCAGCCTGAGCTTAAGGGTTGCGACAGGTACCTGCTCGTTACTGCCCTCCACCTCATTATAGAGGTGCCAGTAACGCGTGCTGAACTCATTTAGGCTTTCTGAGCTCTGCTTCTTGAGAGGCAGTAATACCCTGATGGCCTTTGGTTGCTTGAAGTTTGTTACGAAATGTATAACAAAAGATCCAGCAAGCTCTCAAAAGCTGCAAATCGATCTCGGCTTTAGGTGGGAAAACTGCTTCAAGGCCAGGTCTCATAAACTCGAGAGGAAAACTTTGCACATCAGCAACTCATTTCTTATCCATAATGCCATTGAATGCTGGTAATACTGGACATGGTAGGCGGGATCCGAGGTTCCATCATAGACTCTTAGGTTGGGGATTGAGAACCGCCGAGGTGGGTCCGCTCTTTCTATCTCCTCCGAGAATGGAGACTTGAAATTTTGAGCGTTTCCCAGGTACCTTGCCCTGGTCAGATTCTCTAGAGGGAGCTTCGGATTAGCCAATGCCTTTTTAATAAGGGCTTGCACATCCTCCTCAGCAAGTGCTCGTAGGGGTGCTTTCCTATTCGGGGTTTCGCCAACCTCAATGGATCTGCTTGAACGAGCTTCGCCAACCTCAATGCATCTACTCGGACTTCGGCTTCCCCTTCCCTCTGAGGTCGAGAACTCGAAGTCCTGCTTCCTTCGTCGCCTATTCTAGCTTTAGCTCGGCTCTGCCAAGCTCATGATTCGGAGTGGTTGGTCAAAGGGTCTTTGCTTGCCGTTCACGTCGTCCCTTGATCTGTCCTTCCCCCACCTGAGATGGAGGTCGTCCAGTCCGGGGCAATGGCCTTGGATTCTATTCTTGATCTGACCATGTTTCTTAGCAAGAAGAAGCGTTAGTGGATTTTTCCCTCGCTTCCTACAGACGTCGTCAATTGTAAGGTTAATTTTTGAAGAGAGAAATATGATGGAACATCCTTACTTCACAGTTTGGTGCTTTCTCTTCTCCTCCTTGCGAGATCTCCTTCCCTGAATGAGATACCTGTTCAAGAAGAAAGAAATACCGTGAAACTTGATTGGGTGGCCCGACCGAACTTTCTCCGATGCTTAAGTCAGCCACCGAGATTGGAAATTCATGCCATGATTAGTTTTTTGATATGGTTTTGGCATACCTTTTCCTTCATCTTTTTCCCCCTTTTTATTTCCTTCTTCCCCAACTTCCTCATGTTACTTGACACATGTCCTTTCCCACGTTCCCCATTACAGCATGTGAAAAGATCATGGCCCCTTTTCGTGGGATGTTATTTCCCCACTTCCATTATTATCTAACTTCCTTTTGCCAGCTGTCATGGCTTTGTTTGAACTAGTCTTACAACAGACAGATCTTCCTTCTCGGGCTAATTTTGCAGGTTGGGTCCGTTTTGGTCCAAACCCACTTCTAAGTCATTTAAACTTTTCCCTCACATAACTAATGGTCAAAATCCAACCCAAAACCTCTTAACTTAATATAGTATAATTGTTAATACTTTGGCTGGAGAATTCTCTAGCTGTTCAACTATAGTTAGTTAATCCAGAGAGTCATATAAAAAAAAAAAGAAATATTGACCATAAAAGATGAATACAAAAGAATCCAATATTCAATATTATAATTTTTCAATTAACAAAAGATTTAGAAGGATGAGAAGAAAAAACTTAAATTATAAGATAGTTAAAAAACCTTGTTAGATTTTTCTATGGAATAAAGAGTCTTCCATTTAAGTAGTAATATTGAATCTTGATCGAGTACAATATAATCATTTTTTTATACATGATAAGACAGAGTATATATGTGAGCATCAGTAATCAGAAATTTAGAATGCAGGAAACAAATAAGAGAGTAAGTTGTTTCATCAAAAGTGAAACCTTGCTTTGCTACTTACTCGACAGGTTCCTAATTTGCAAATCTATCTCACTAACATTCCATCCTAACCATTTAAAAAATAAAAAATAAACAAGAAAGTCTCAAAGCTAGTTGAAAAGATTATTGTAGTTGGATTAATGACATAATGCATGCGTGATCAATGACATAATGCACATGTGAACTAGAAGAAAACAAAATCACACGATGATCTAATTATCAAGACAATCACACTTGGTTCCAACATAAAGTCATAGAGTTCATATGCATATAGTTTGCTTGCATAATGAATAACATCACCAGTTGAGAATAAGAGACATAAAAAGAAATTAAAATTAAATTCTAAATAGTAGAATAAAAGACAATTAATCAAAGCAACATAGTAGAGTATCTCAATTTTTTTTCTTTTTTCTTTTTTTCCATATGCATATTTCAAACTAAAATAACATCTTGAATGACAAACCTTTAGATTGAAACGAGAAGCAAACATATATTAAAACATGGTACAAAACTAATAATAATAAACTAAGGAATAAATCTACAGTAAAAATGTCATTCGACCCTTTTTTTGACAAGTAAATTTTTTTTTTTTACTCAGTAGTTCTTGGATCCAAATCCCATAAGTAGCTTACTCTTAAGCTGATGCATGAGAAAGAGAAGCTAGAGATGTTCAAATATTGACTTCAATGCACTGCCTAAATAAAAATTAAATCATTTTCTTAATATTAGAAAGGAAATGAAATTATTAATAGATAATATTTTAACAAATGATGTAATTAAGGCAAGAGAACATGAAATGCCCATCTCCAATCTACACCTAAAGAAAATGTCCATAACGACCATTGTTTGTATTTAAATTGAAAGAAACTTAACAACCATATGAATACATGTCTTTTGAACAAAACATCGTTCCTTTATCAACATGACTTTATTAAATAAAACAATAATAGTAGATTTTTTTCCTTTTATCTCCTATTTATTGTTCCAGCATAATAAACCGGTTTTTTTTTTTTTTTTTTTTTTTTTGATCTCCTATTTGGTATTTCATTTTTTAAAATGAGGATAGAGGATTTTTTTTTTTTTTTTTTTTTTTATAAAATGAGGATATGTCTACAGGCATTATGCAGTGTTTTCCACTATGACAAGATTAGATTATTCGAGTAAGATTCTTATTACATGAATGACTGAAAACCACCCACCCGTTCAACCCATTGGAGATCTGTGAAGTTAGTTGAAAAGTGTAGTGGTGAATGAGGAGATAGCGAACTGTTGGGCGTTGTATTGGTTGCGAGTGGTGTAGTTGGGCATCATGTAGTTGTTGAGGTAGTACTCATTGCTGCCGAAGCCCACGAAGTAGATGCATCGACCGATGGACTGAGAGACTCTGGCCGGGCCAAGCTGGGTGCGGGCGAAGTTTCGAATCTGTTGGTTGAAGCCCACCTGCATGCATCGCCCATTCAATGAGTCCGTGGGTCCTCGATCTTAGGGATGTAAGTCCCGTGTGAAGTGGTTTCTGTTTGGCCACCATCTATTGGTTTTAAGGAATCAGAGGTGTGAGCCAATTTTGAGAATTTTTTTTTTTTTTTTTTTGTTTAATCGGGTTGTGGGGCCTAGGGAGATAAGATGATGAATTATCCGGACCATGGATCTAGTAGAAGGGCCCTAGGCGACCATGATAGGTGGGGTTTGATCTCAAGATTTGATCGGTGGGGCCCACTTCCCATAGGACCCTGATGCTCATAGTGTGAAACTACATACTACAAACTGTGTTCTTGTAAATTCTGTGTAAACTGTAGTGTGTGGATGGGGAAGAGTACAGTTGACCTCGCAGATGAATTGGAAGGAAATTTTTCCCATGTGACAAGCATTTAATGCTATCAAGGTATTACCATCCCCTCTTTTATGTCTTATAGAATTTAGAAAAAGGGCCTCGGTCTTTAGCAAACATGATTGGGCCCTTAAGAATTATATTCTTGAAAATATGCTAAGATGGGATTCTAAGCTTTTTCAATCGATTTAGTCAAATTATTATTTTTCCAGAACTCTATTAGAATATTGTAGTTTTAATTTGGTAGTTGGGACCCGGGTTAGTTATTTGGTTTATGCACTAAATAGGTTCCGTAAGTTATGGGCTCCGAATTAGCCTATGCTTAATACCATTTGGGCCATAACCAAGTCCTCATGGGCCATAACCTTGATTGATTTTTTTCAGTCTCCCTGTTAATATTTTATTAGTCAAATAGGTTATAATGGATTGAGTAGTCATGGTGCCTATACTTACTCATATACTTATGATTTGAGCACTAAATTATGTATCATGCTATGTGTTCATGATGGGTTTTCTTCATAGCATTTTTTGGATCCACATATATTCTTATGGGTCATATTATAGTGTTTACGGGTTGTCCCTAGGATTTCAAGCTTAATAAGACGAAGACCACCGAGTTGCACCAATTGCACTCTTTGATCAAGTTGATATCAAGAAAAGTCTTGTCCCACTAAAGGGAGACAGTCTATGTTCGAGGAAAGTGGTTTTTAAGCGGGACCTTTGTGACCCCACCACTTTCCTGGGGGCCTCACTTGATTAATTTGATTTCATAAGACCGAATTAGAGGCTTAGGTGAAATCTTCAACCAGTTGAGCATTTATTTGTGGACCCTAAGATATGCGGAGGATAATAAACTATATAAAATACTTTTCCCTATTAAAAGGATTCACATCATCCAAAAAAAAAAATTTGTCATTTTTTGTACTCCCTTTTGCATCTTTATAATTGCATCAAAGTATTAAATTGCATGATGCTATCAAATCACCCATATAATTACGATAATTATTTTTGACTACCCTGAATTAGCCCTAGGCATGAAGAGTTTTCACTACAATGTCCTAATTCTTGGAATGATTTGACTGCAAAAAGGGCAATCGATACGTATGTGTGCGTTGCCAATGTTGTGTATTCATTAATCATCATTTTTTTTTTTTTCAATGATGGCTTCAAAAAATATCATTGCTGACCTTAATAAGGGAGATAAGTTAGATGGTAATAACTATGATAAGTAGTACCGGACCATGATTTACTCGTTTGACGAACAAGAGGTCATATATACCTTTGAAACAATTAAAACCCGACCCAAATTAGCAAATAATGCTGCACTCATACCTGCATTGAATGATTTTGAGAAATGGGATAAAGATAATCGGACTGCTCACATACATCATAAAAATAATTGACTGAAAAAATAGGCACCTGATATGATAATCCAAGAGAAGGTAAAGGGCCTTGAATACTGAGAAAGAACAGACGAGGAGAGGCGTAGAGAAAGTACTTTGTAGACAATATATATATATATATATTTATAAAAGAAGAAAAATTGGTGTTTTTATTTGAGATTTGAGATAAAACCAAGAAAGATGGACTTGGTGGAAGTTGGGCCTATAACGTCTACTTGGCAAACATACATCAGCCACAGGTGTAGAGATGTGGTCTTGCTGTAATCTTCCTTCCATATGTCAAAGAAAATAGGCTTCCATCTGGCAAAGTAGGCCCCACCAGCAGGGGGTACGTCGAGAATTTCACAAGCATGTCACTTCTTGGCTTTTATATAAGGGCAATAGATATGGAATCTAAGGGTAATAGATATAGATGAATACATTATAATAGTTTATGATAGAAGTTGTATTAATTGAATTAAATTTGGACCTCAACAGCAACAAGCGCATCTGGTGTAGTGGTATCATAGTACCCTCCCACGGTACTGACCAGGGTTCGATTCCCTGGATGCGCATTTTTTCCTTTCCTTTTTTTTTTTTTTTTTTCAACTGTTTATTATAGCTTATCAATGTAAGTCGCAACCTGAGCCCGAACTTACTGGGTTGTGTTATTTATCCTTTTTTTTTTTGGTTGTTGTAATATTTATCTTTTTTTTTTTTTTTGTAGTATAATATCCCTATGATTTATAAATAGTGGGTTGGATTATAGCTGAGTTGGCTGGATCAAAGTAGAATCAGTTGGGTTGGGTTTATCTATGATTTTTTTTTTTTTTTTTTTTTTTTTTGTGTGAGTGTGTGTGTATACATCCACTCTAATGTTTGTAGGATTTGTAAATAGGTCTGTATGATTTGAATATTTAGTGATGCATCCTGCACTTTTCATTTTAGTACTTTTTCTGTCCCCAAGATCAATTGCCTTCCAACTCCAACCATCACAATTTCTTAAAGTGAAATGACACTTTTGAGGGTCTCTTTTCAAAAGCTTATGGCACATTTAGTGACTTATTTTTCCCTAAAGATTATAACATTGATAGTTACTAAAGTACATTTAGTGGGTAATAGTAATCTAATATAAATTCATTTTTATCATTACAGGGCATATATATTTCATTAAACCAAAATCGATTATAATAACAATCAGCATTTGTTCTTATAATTGGTTCATTGGACTGATCAAAGTTTTAAAATACATGACTAGCCTTCATGGGTAAGAGAGTTACTGGGTGAGAGACCAGGGACTCGGAATAAAATAATGTTTTTTTTTTTTTGGTAAATAATGATACTCATCTTTATTTAATGGATGTAGGATAAAACTATCATTTTTATAATAAAAAAATAGAAACATAAATTATGTCATGGTCCTTGACCATTCTCATTCGGACTACCGATTTTGGCGGACATGGAAGGTATTAAAATGAAAAGCCATGAATGTATTGTAACATAGACATTTGTTATAGTACATTTAGTGGGAGTTAGTGAGCCTATATAAATCTATTTTTACTTAAATTGGCCTATCTCGTTAAATTCAAATCGAACATAACAACAATCAACACATGTGCTTATAGTTAGTTATAATTGATATAATCCAAGCACGACCCATCCTTAGATTGATAAAATTCTTTAAATACGTGATTGGGTTTTATATACATGAGAGAGTTATTGAAATAAAAACGGCCGGAACTTGGGATGAAATAATGGTATTTTTTTAAATAATGACATTCATTTTTGTTTTATGGATATATAAGGCCATAGCTGGTTTTCTTTTCTTTTTTTCAAAAAAAAAAAAAAAAAAACTCAACATAAGCCTTCTGGTGGTTGATCATTCTTGGTAGCACTAGTGATTTTGGAGACATGAAAGATACTAAAATGAAAAAGCAGGCACGTGTCACAAAATATTTGAACCAAAGGCCTATTTGCAAATTTTATAAACCTTAGCGCCGTTGGATGATCATCAAATGGGGTTTATATACTTTTGGTTTGGACCTATGTGCATTCAGACAAGGTGTGGTCTTACAAAAGCTCTAGATAAGATCTCAGCTACTCAGCTACAAATTTGTAAAGCATTTATGTGCCCCTTAGAGAGAGATCATATGAAGTCGCATAAAGTAATATAGGCATAATTAGTGCATGAATAGGCATGATACATAGGGATCAAAGGTGACAAATGCATAAACATACATATCGAGGTGGCACGACCACATAAGCCATATTCTCCCACATAAGCATGTAAACATGAAATTAAATGAGAGCATGTGTATGCATAACATGACATGAGGTACCACTAGGACGCATAGGGCCCAGAAACTCTATCGTGGACTTGAGGTACTGGTGAACCTCCCATAAAATCCCATTAGCAGAGGTCCATAAAAATTACTAAACCCACAGTCAGACAGGTTTGATTGTGTTAGGGTCGGAGCTTAGTGGTGCCGACTCGAGGAATAGAATGTAGATGCACAATCTATGAGAAACAATCAATCAAGCACACACCACACAATCCACAACACACATTTGCGTGGTTCAACAAACTTGCCTATGTCCACGGGGAAATTCACGCGGGATCACTATTTCTGGAGATCACTACACAAGAAGAACAACCCTCTTCTCTTGTAAATAAGAGTACAAACGCTCATTGTCTCTCTCAATCTCTGTCTAACAATCTCAGTCTCTCTCTCTCAGAGTACAATGCTCTCATCACTCAGTATAAATACATGAAACCCTAAACCTTTAGACTCCCACAACCGTCGGATCTAACCTTATTACAGATGGTTCAAATTAAACTGACAAATTGCAAATTAACCCTTGTCAACCTAATTATTATCTATAACAGGCTTCACCAACCCATTAATCTCCCACTTGAAGACTGATCATACTGAATGGCTTTAACAATATCAGAATATGACTGTGAATCTCAATACCTCATTTTCATGCTTGAAGACCAACCGAAGCTGAGAATAAATCAGGGGCACCATGTTGTGTCCTGTTGTAACTTTTTAAAAGTATCAAACTATTAATGTAAGTGTAACTCTAGGCCAACCCTGACATGTGGGCCTGACTGAATTCATGGACCGCAAATTTCAAACTTGTAATCAACTTGCATATAATAGGGTCAGTTTTGTTCTTGGAATTTCTGTAAAAAAATCTCGCACATCTGGGAATTTTCGAATCCTTGTAAAAAAATCCTCTATTTCTACAATAGAATTTGAAGAATCAGAAAAGCCTAAATTTTCAAATGCTAGAAAACCAGACGTCATGATTCCTAAAGGTGGGACCCACATTATAATTCCTAAAATGGATGTTCTATTTTGTATTCCCAAACTACCACAATTTCTAAAAGAGTAAGTTTCATGTTGTAATTTTTTAAAGGTGGGTCCCACATTGTGATATTCACGAAAATATTTCTAATGGTGGGCTCTTATGCTCCAATTTCTTAAAAGTTTATATCATGCTGTAATTTTTAAAGGTGGGTCCCATGTACAACAATTCTTAAATGGTGGGGCTATATTGTCATTCCTAAAGGTGGGCCCACTTCGTAATTCTTAAAGATGGATCCCATATTTTGGTACTATAGCTGAATGGGTTAAGTCCAGATCTTTGTTTCTTTGAAGTCTTGATTAACCAACTTAACCCGGCGACGCATTCAAAAAGATTTAGCTTAAGAATTTGATAATGTGTTGCATGTACAACAATTCTTGCATGTACAAGAATTCTTAAAAAATGCATGTTTGTTTGCAAGGGATACAGTAAGAGTGGAGTAAGTATACATGCATATGCATAACATTAAAGAGTGGGTTGAAATAAAATGAGTCACTTCAAAAAAGGCGAGTTTTAGCGGTAGAAAAAAATATTATTCAACACAATAATCAAATCACGGAATCATCAATACATACAATCTACATCGGTAGCGAGATACACACAATATATATAAAAACAGAGCGGATGCAAGTAACAAAAGTGCATTAAGTTCCACAAGATTATAAGTAGTTTAGAATTAGGTTTGTGGCCAATGGTATGTCCATGGCCCAAAATATACATATCTAAGTAATCCAAAATGAATATGTCCCAAAGCGTAATGAAGGCTCTCCAAAGCTCGTATGATGTCCTCAGATTACGTCGTCGACACTCCACTCATAATGTCCACCATCATGCAGCTCCGACTCCTTGGGGCATGATAAGTCCACAAAATTAGGTCATCTTGTCGTCATTTCATTTGCATTTGTGGACTTAATCAGGGTTAGTTTCATTGAATTGTACTCAATTTCATGATTTCATGCATTCGGGGTTATTTTTGGAAATATGGTCAAAATGGGTAAACATACATTGAATTGCATGACTTTTGTGAAATTAGGGTTTTTCATCTCATTCATCACTCCAAAATTAGTTTTTTTTTTTTTTATTCATCGATGCATACCTGTTAATTTTGGCACCATGTGCTATTTTTGGGAAGTTCGTCATGTTTTTGTGCATCAAGTAGGCATGTTAGGTTCATGTTCATATTCCTCACATATGATTAATGATAAATTTGTTTCTTTCAATTTGTAGGAGAAATTAAGAATAGGGGCCCGTGTATTGGTGGAATTTGAGAGAGATAAAGAGAATAGTTGTCGGGCTATGGATCCACTCTTAAATCCAACTTTAGGAATCCATGAGTTGTGGTCCCTACCACTAAAACACATGCTCACGTGGTGGATTTTATGAAGCTCACACAGGTTCACATGGGGGATTACATGAGAAAGAATCCCATTATTTTCTGCAATTTGCTTTGCCTTGTCATGTGGATCTACAAGACCCTAGCTAGATGGGACGCACAAGAGATCTCATCTTTCCATGATTTAGTCAACATGATTGTCATAAGAGGAAAAAGACCAGCCAAGCACACATGCTTTGGACGATGGAAGCCTCATTCATGGTAAATTTTGAAGTTATTTGGAAGTTCCTCATATGCAATATTTTGGAGCTCTACTTGGCAAGGCTTGCTCATAAAGATAACAATTTGGAAGGGAATATTTTCCTTACCAAGAAGTTTCTTGGAACCTAAGCTAATAGTCTTTGCAAGAAAGGAAGGAGAGCCTAACTAGGAAACAATTCTTAGCAAACAAACCTATGGGCACAGAAATCTATATAAGCAGTCAGCCACTACATTGAACGTCCAAGCACTTGGTTCCCTTTAGTTCACACGTCCAAGAGCCCCACTCCAACCATCACCTTCCCTTTTCTCTCTCTAAGTCCCTTTCTTCTTCTTCTTCTTCTTTCTTTTAATTCTTTTAGGCATAGGTTGAGAGGCCATGTTGAGCGAATGAAAAAGATTGAAGAATATTAGTTTTTTGTACTCAAAGATCAAGGAATAAAGACACTACACTTGGATTGATTCTACGTGTTCTTTATGTAAGTGGTTTAGTATTCTATTTCTAGTTCTTTATATGTATTTTGATTGGAGACAATATTTCACATGATTAGATCTAAGATTTTGAAAATAAAAAAAATGAATTAAAAGTCAAGAGACATCACCTAATCACTTGCATTTTTTTTCCTACTCTCATAAGAGAGGACTTCATAATCGCATTTTCAATGTTTGTATGATCGTCTAGTTTCTAGATCTTTGATACGTCTTTTCCGCTTTTTATTTTTCCAACTTTTTTCTTTTTATTTTTAGCAAATTTTCTGATTAATTTTACATCAATTTTACTGATTAGGAAACTTCTATTTGCATCTATTATGTTAGATTAGAAACTTTCTATTTATATTATTTGTATGATCTATGGTTGGAAAGTGATTAGTGCATTAATTAAAATTAGGTTTCATGTTTAAAATTATATTTTGTTGTTGAGAATCAATGTTTGTGGACTGATTAGAAAGATTAAATTCGGACTTGGTATGTGAATAATGAAAAATTTTGCATAGTTTAAACAGATTTGACCCGATTGTGTTTGAAAAGTGAGCAAGTGAAAAATTTGGAAAACTTGGGTTTTTCTCCTTGAAAAATAGCATATTTAAATTGTACAATAAGGACTTTCAGACCCTAAAATTTCAGCCAAAAAATCCCTCAGGAAGTGGGTTAATTAGTGACCTAAACATGGGTACTCAGCAAGGTCGTAGCAAATTTCCAGCACAAAACTGTTCAATTAGGCATCTTTAGGAGATAGTAACTTTTTCATCTTAATTCCATTTTCACTTTGTTCATGCATCATCAAGCACTACAAGAAAAACTTCTTTTAGCGGGGGCCGGTGGCCGCCGGTAAAAGTGGTTGCGGCCGCCGGTAAAACTTATAGCGGCAGTCACAATGGCCGCCACCTGGCGACGGTACAGATCGAGTGGGTAAAAGTATCTGGAGCAAAATGTTGAACATTCTTCTGAAAGGTACCCTTCTGCTATTGAACCCTCCGGGCGACTTCTATTACGTACATATGACTTCAGCGTGCGCAAGTACCTATGGGAATACAATTGTTGATGTTATTGCCAATACAACTTGAAATGACAAGTTTATATTATATATATACTGACCTCTCAATTGGATACATCCACCGGTATTGCACTGGTCCGGCAAACTTGGCTTCATCGGCGAGATGAATAGGCAAATGAACCATGATATCAAAAAATGCCGGTGGGAAGATCATTTCCAATTTACACAATGTTAGAACAATATGGGATTGAAGTTGCTCTAGCTCTGAGACCTTCAACACTTTCGAACACAACTGCCTAAAGAAAGTAGACAATTGAATCAAAACTGAACACACGTCCTTCGGTAAGAGTCCACGCATTGCAATCGGAAGTAGTTGTTGCATGAGAACATGACAATCGTGACTCTTCAACCCCGAGATCTTGCATTGTTTGACCTGAACACATCGTGCAATGTTCGACGAATAATTATCCGGAACCTTCACCTCCTTCAAGCATTGACATAACTTTCTTTTCTCATTTAAAGACATTGAGTAGCATGCAGAGGGTAATACCAACCTATTTCCTTCCTGTTTTGGGTGGAGATGTTCCCTTATGCCCATTAACTTTAGGTCAAGACGAGCTGTTAAAGTGTCTTTTGTTTTCTCCTCCATGTTCAACAGTGTCCCTACCACACTGTCACAAACATTTTTTTCGATGTGCATAACATCCAGATTGTGCCGCAATATAAGATCTTTCCAATAAGGCAATTGGAAGAAAATACTCTTCTTCTTCCAATTCTTTGGCAAATTACACTCATCCCGTTTTCTCTTCCTCCCCATCTTATCCTTATCCGCCTTACCGAATGTGATTTGCTCGTAGTCACGCAATTGATCAAGTACATCATCACTGGTTAATGCATTTGGTACACTTCTCAATTCCTTAAATCCATTAAAAGATCTCTTATTGTGTCGAAACTTATGATCATGTGGTAAAAATCGACGATTTCCCAAGTAACACCACTTACGTCCATTCTTCAATCTGACTGAACATGTGTCCTTGTTGCAAGAGGGACAAGCTTTTTCCCCTTTAGTGCTCCATCCAGATAAGTTAGCATATGCGGGAAAATCACTAATAGTCCATAAGACTGCTGCATGCATCTGGAAATTCTGTTTTGAAGAGGCATTGTATGTCTCAACTCCATCTGTCCACAATTCCTTCAACTCCTCTATCAACGGTTGCAGGTAAACATCAATGTCGTTCCCAGGAGACTTAGGGCCAGGAATAAGCAATGACAACATGAAAAATGATTGCTTCATACACATCCATGGTGGCAAGTTGTAAGGAATGAGAATGACCGGCCATGTGCTGTGAGCAATACTCATAGTATTAAAAGGATTGAAACCATCGCTCGCTAACCCAAGTCTAACATTACGAGGCTCCGAACCGAACATCGGGAATATAGCGTCTAAAGTTGACCATGCCTCAGAATCTGCAGGATGCCTCAATACCTCGTCCTTTATGCGGCCCTGATCATGCCATCTCATGTACTCGGCTGTTTTTTAAGACATAAATAACCTTTGAAGCCTCGGTTTCAATGGAAAATAACGCAAAATCTTTGCAGCTATCTTCTTATCCTTTGTAGATGAAGTTACAGCCTGTTTAGTAGAGTAACATGTCATCGATTTCCATCTAGACTCACCACATACGAAACATTCATTCGTATTCTCATATTCCTTCCAGTACAGCATACAGTCATTCGAGCAAGCATCTATTTTTATGTAGTGTAGGCCAAGATCCCGAAGTATCTTTTTTGATTCATAGTGATTCTTAGGCAAAATTTCACCAACGGGAAGTGCCTCTTTTAATAACTCAAGTAACATGTCGAACGACTTGTTACTCCATCCATTAAGACACTTCAAGTGAAATAATCGTACAAGGAAAGAAAGTTTTGAGAATTTAGTGCAACCCGGACATAGTTCATTCTCAGCATCCTTCAAAAGTTTGTAAAATTTCTGTGCTTCCATGTTGGGCTCATCCGGAATGCTTTCTTCCGATGATTCATTATTTTCCCCACCATCTAAGTTTGGCATTCCGAATGCATCCTGTAACTTTTCATGCATATCATCACCCTCCTCGGACTCATCACTAATGTATTCACCTTCATATATATCCTCCCCATGGCTCGTCCAATTGATATATCTCTGCATTATCCCATTCCATAATAAGTCACCATGCACATCTTCTCTATTCTTATAGTACTTGTTACAACATTTAATGCATGGACACGGGATCTTGTCATCATTCGTTGCATGGTCAAACGCAAAATTTAGGAATTCTACAACACCATTTAGATACTCAGGGCTCGATCTTGACTTATGCATCCAACTTTTATCCATCGTAATATCCGGTTCAAGCCGTCACCTACCGACCAAAGACACATGATCACACAAGACGTGATGTGAGTTTAGAGCAGGATTTTACATTCACACTACAAGAGAATATTTTATGAAAATTTGATAAACAGACATACTTTTAAATTCTTAAATATGTGAAACTCTTTTAAAATAAAGAGTGGTTTTTGGTTGCACCTATTTTATGAATTGTGGTTTTTGAAAATTTTAACAAGTCAAAAGTTGACACAAAAGTTGAATCGTGTGTCTAATATGGCAGTTGCACAATAAAATTTGTGTCAATGGCAAGTGGGGGTCGTGGGCATGCATGTGTTTTATCATGTTATTTTGTTTTATCTTGTGCTTGCTGTTTTTGGCCTAAAAATATCCATGTATGCCAGGAACCTGATGGTGGGAGCTGACATGAAGGATGTTCTTCACTGAAGAAATGCAAGTGGAAATGTACTGTGCAGAGAACATATGCGGAGAATGAAAATGTACTGCAGATAACATGAGAGAAGTTGCACAAGTTCTCCCCGGCTCTGCTGATCTTAGGCAAGAAATGTAATAAAAGATGTTTGATCTTATTCTCTCCTTTTGAGAGATTTTTAGTCTTACAGTAGACCATCATAAATGAAATAGCATTGCAGAAAAGATGATAAACTATATGTCACTGCATACTAATTGGCATTACCAACAACAAGGAAAAGCACAGAAAATATACAACAAGAGTACAAGAGGCCAGTCCCCTTCCTCAACCACAAAGCAACTATGTCAGGACTGGGTGGAGTCTAGTTGGTCACAAGCAGCACACAAAAGAGCATTACAAGAAAAAGAGAGGCTAAAAAAACAAGAAATTAAAGACGTTAACAATTTTTATGCACAGATAGAGGAAAAGAAAATAAAGGATTGTAAATATCCAAAATTTAAAAAATACAAGAAACTTCCTACACATGAACTCTAGAAAATAAAAAATAAAAAAGGTCTAGAAATCTCCAAAGCCAAGAAAATGCATTGAATATCCTAATATATGATATACAAATCATAGAACAACACAAATTAGTCCCACAACCAGATGCCACAAATGTGACATGCTTGAATCGTTCTCCAATGATATTGAAAAGAAGGGAAAACAATATCAATAAGCGCCACAGTTGAAAGAGAAACATCAATGAATATCTAAAATAAAAATGAAATGGAAGCCACCAAAACTACAAATACCATATCCATAGTAATAAAGACGAGCATTTCTCCTGGAGTGTACATCTAGAATTCCCAAAATGACAAAGAAATGGTACAAACACCCAACAACATCATCCCAAAAAATCGCAATTATTCCAAATAATTGCAACCAAAAAGAAAAATTGCAAAAGCTAACATAAAAAAATCAACAAAAGAATAACATTGCCAAAAGTAATGGCATCAACTGTTAGAAAATGAGATAAAAGAAAGAGGTCCAAAATGAAAACCAATCCAAGAAACATTGGATGTTCTACCTGGCTGTTTTCTCAAATGATATATGGAAAATCACCTAATAGCTTTCCAAAAAGCAAGTCAAATGGCATCAAGGCCCAGGAAAACGTTCGCTCAAAAAGAGAAGAATCCTAAATGAAAATGTCAAAAGCTGAATCAAAATGAAAACAAGCTCATGCATCCAAACCTCGCTTCAAAAAAATCTAATAAGGAATTCACCTAAATGAAGCCCAAACTTCAACAGGATGGCAAGAAAGGTCTCAAGAAAAATGTCAAGAACTCTAGAAAGCAAGCCAAGATATTTTCTCAGCTCAAGAACCCAAGCTTTTCCTCAAAGTTCTAAAGATAAAAATAACTGAATGCAGTGCAAAATCCAACAGAGATGACAATGAAAAAAAAAAAAAAAAAAAAGAACTAGAAAATAGAATAAAGACAGTGAGAACTCTTAAGAACTTCAATCTGATAACGAACTTGCTGTAAACAAAACCAACTGCAAACCTTCTTCGAATGATCTAAATAGAAATAAGCAATTTAAAAACCAACAGGAATGGAAAACAGATCTAAACCCATATCAAGAGAAATAAGCACTACTGCACGTGCACACAAGAAGAAGCACACAGTTGCATTGTGATAGCAACCAACAGATTGTTTCATTTCTTTTTGCAATAGGGCAGATTCTATTGCTATGTCTTCTTCTACTGTGGTTAGTATCATATTGTTTGTATTGGCAGCCTCTGCAATGGGTGCTTTTGCTGGTAATTTCAACCAAGAGGTTGATATTACATGGGGTGATGGTCAAGGTATGATACTCAATAATGGTGAATTGCTTACCCTATCTCTTGACAAGTCCTCTGGGTCTGGCCTCTAGTCCAAGAATGATTAACTGTTTGGAAAGTTTGACATGCAACTCAAGCTCATCCCCAGAAACTCTGCATGGACTGTGACTACTTATTATGTGAGTTTTTTTTCCCCCTCTAGTCAAGTCTTTTGGGTTAATTACTTGGTTATTGGTTATTGATTGTTGTGGTTAATTACTTGTAATTGGTGGTTTTCGTTCCTTGCTATTGGGCAGTTCCATGCCATCTCTTTGTATCAGAATTTTGTCTTCTGCACATTTTGCTGTCTATTTGTAGTAAGGAAAGTTAGCTATTGTTATAGTAGCCAAAATATATAATGTTGTACAAAAATATGTGTTTGTGAAAACTTTTGTGGGCGTGTCTCTGCACCTTTCCACAGCATCCATAGCATGGTAACATCAATTTGTATATTTATAATATACACAGAAATGGAAACATCCCATGAAAAATCTATGATGATGACACTTTTACATATTCCTGCCTTTGGCTCTTCAACACACATGGCTATGAATGGCCATTAGGGTATGAAAGAATCAATTACCTGGAAATAAGATCCACTTCGTTGAAAATAATAAACAACTATCAAAACCCATATCAAGAGCTTCAAAACAAATGAAAACAGGCCTACAAACAAATAAATACAAACCCAGAACAGAAATAGGTTCAAATCACACCCTATCGAAACCAGAAACCCTAATTAAAGTAAAAATAAAAAAATGCAGAATCACTCAAACCAGAACAAACCCTTAACCTAGATCCAGATCTTAAAACAAACAAAAACAAAGAAGAAGTAAGAGAGAAAGGAAGAGAGACGGAGAGGGAGAGAGAAGGGGAGAGGGAGACAGACCTGTTTGGATTTTGGGGATGGCAGGGAAGGTGTTGGCTGCTGCCGCTATGAGGAAGATGGAGAGGGCGATGCTCTCAGCTGTCACACACATCAAAACACAATCAACGATTCCAACAAAATCAGAAAAATGTAGATCCAACAAAACGCAAGCACAAAAACACCCAATTCGAATGATTCCAAGCACTGAAAGCTCAGGTGGAATCCGAACAGCTTCATGTAAAATCAATAACAATAACAATAGATAAAACCCTAAAAACGAAAGACATGAAGACGCGAAGAAGATCGAGACGAGAGATCCAAACCCTAGAAAATCGCATGTAAAAGCAATGGAAAAAGGTACCTTGGAAGATCAATGAGGAAGAGAGGGTCGAGCAGAGAGAGCGATGCGTGAGCAGGGAGAGAGCAGAGAGGGATGGTGTGAGCAGGGAGTGAGCGAGAGAGGGATCGATGAGGAAGAAAGGGATCTATTTCAGCGTCGAGCAGAGAGAGCGATGTGTGAGCAGGGAGAGAGCAAAGAGGGATGCTGTGAGCAGGGAGCGAGCGAGAGAGGGATTGATGAGGGAGAGAGCGAGAGAGGGATCGATGAGGAAGAGAGGGTTTCGGCGTCGAGCTCTGAGAGCTATGCGTGAGCGCAGAGAGGGAGAGAGCGAGTGAGGGATCGATGAGGGAGCGAGCGAGAGAGGGATCGATGAGGGGCACCAGCGCACTTCTATGATTTTTAGCGGTAATGTCGTCTTACAGCGTCCAATGTAAGTGGCCGCCAGTATAACTTCGACGCTAAAACTACATTTTCCTGTAGTGAAGGTTCGAATTTTAGTTCGAATTTCAACCAATAGATCTAGGTTTGGATCATTTTAGGTAGGTTGTACAGTCCAGTGAACACAGGCCTATGCACAAGTTTTTTCATGCTTGGAATTTTTCAGCATTTATCAGATTTTTAGAAACTTGCATTCTTTGTATTTAGGGAATCATAAATCATCCATATTTGCATTGTACATTGCTTTGGAAAGTGGGATCTAATTTAGGAAGTTTTACTTTTATTTTTCATATTAAATTGATTGTTTTGATGAGTTTGTTCTTTTGCAGGCTGTTAGATATTTTAGGATTGCTTAGATTAGGTTTCCTTTTATTACAATAGTTCTTTTATTTTTGGAAAGCATTGTAATTAAACTTTTTACATTCATTTCTTTAAGCAAAGTTGATGTGATTTTATTAGTTGCTTATTTAGGCTAGATTTTGTTTCCAATTAGGACAAGTTAAAAGTTGAAAAGTTTCTTAAATAACATTGCTCCATATGGATCGACCTGGACTCACCAGGTTATTACTACATCGCGGCCCTGCACTTAGGGCTGTCGTTCAGGGCATCGGTACCTAACATAGTTGTCAATTTCATTTCTGTCTCCATTCTAGTTTGGCCTCCAAACTGAAGTATTTCGGAGTTTCGGAATTTCAGTTAAACTTTCAGAGTAATTTTTCAAAAAAATAAAAAAATAAAATATATATATATAAGTAAAAGAATAAAATAAATACTAAAATTTTAGCATTATATTTAAATTTGACTAATGTCATATTATACCCACACACACCTTACACAAAGTCCCCCATCATTAGCACTCAAATCAATTCTTCAGGTCTTAAAAATAAATAAACAAATAAATAAATAAAGCCACAAAAGAGTTTTTTTTTTATAACAATAGAAATATGAAAGAGGTTATTTAAAAAAGGGTAAAACCCTTTTGAAAAGGGCATTTGCTTTTTTCCCTTTGACAGACCGAGACTGCTACATAGAACATTCTAGACGATGTTAGATGAGATTGCTTCACAAAAGATTTCTGACGAAGAGGAGAGCGGGGGTAGGGGGTGCCATACGACTGGAAATGGCGAGTGGGTAGCAGGCGAGTAGTCTAGACCTCCAGTCAGGTAGTCATCTTCCTCCTCCTCCTAATCTTCTTCTTTTGCTTCTTCACCTAGTTAAAAACTGAGAAGAAGCTAGGTTTTTATAGGAAAAAAACTCAAATGAAAATCTGGATCTCGCCTATTTCCGCCGAGATCTAGGAGTTCCCACCGAAATCCAGGATTTCCGCCGAAACAGAACGACCGGCCATTCCGGCCGGAACGAAACATAAATGACAACTACAGTACCTAAGCACCAAATGTGGTATCATCGGCTTATGATAATCTAGCAAATAAATAAATGTGAGTAACAATATAAAATGCATCAAATAGAGTAATGATAGTAATATATCATAAGCGCCATAACATACGGAATGCATACGGAATGCTAGTGATGCAGGCCCTAGGGCTTGGGGTGGAATTGCTAAAAGTACAATAGGTGCCGAAGCATGTGTCCGAAGACATAATCAATCTCCGCAGAGATAATAAATGAGGACGTACCTCAGTAGGAAAACCCAATTTCATTAATCAACTCTTTGAATAATTCTTTACTACAATGCCATATAAATAGGAAAACACAACTTAACCTCTAAGAAACCTAATTAAAATAGGAAACCTAATCCTAAATAACATTCTTTAAATAAAATCATAAACTAATGACCTATAATTAGTTAATAAAATAACCTAAATCTAACTGGGCCCTACACATGTGGCCATGAGGTCTACGCTGCATCATTCTCCCCTTCTTGGAGAAAACTCGACCCTGAGTTTTATAGATGTCCTCCAGGATAAAAAAATCCGTCGTATGAATCCTCGATTTGCCGGTCGGTCTTTGTTTTCTTCACAAGGCTTGGAAGCTTGACATGACCTTTTCTTCCAACTCAAATGAGGCTTGACGCACTGCTTCTTTTGGTGATTGGATTTTGCTTTAATGCGAGATCGAATGAAGTGATGATTTAATTCTTGAATATTGGCCAGTTGCACACATTCTCCGATTAGAATTGGCCGATCTCCGGGGACAAAGTCAATATGAGGAACTTTGAGGATGCAAATTTCTTTGACAATCTCCTGATTAACGATCTTCTTATTAGATAGTTTAATCTGATTTTCTGGAGGCGGGCTTGCCATAGGATCCATTAGATGATTAAACTCCTTAATGCTATCTTCATTGTCCGTTTCTTCTTGTTTCACCTGTAAATGATGAGACTCAGGCTCCTTTTCTTCAAATTCACATGAGGCATCCTCCATGAGTGGTTCCATTACTGGGACTTTTGCGATTGGCAAAGACTTCTCTTCTTGCATCTTAGTTTTTCGGAGGCAATAACGCTTTATCAAGCGCTCAACATGGATCGCTTCCCAAAATGCTTCATACATATCATTGCATTCATTCTCCACATTCTTCAATATACTTGGTCTCAAACCATTGAGAAAGTGATTGAAATCAAGTGTATCTCCCAATTCACATAAATAATGTAGCCTTTCAAATTCATAAGCATATTCCTCGACATATAATTTTCCTTGTGTCAAAGTAACATACTGCTCAAAGCAGTCTTTATTTGCATAATATCTTTTCCCATATCTGATTGCATATGTCATCCTTTTAGCCCTTTCGTTGATTTTTGTAAGCTCTTTGTTGGTTTATGTAAGCCTTCTATTTATTTCAAGAAGTTGCAAGTCCATCTTGGCTGACAATTCCATATTAACTTGATGCACAGATTGAAAAATTTAATGCTCTTCAAAATTAAAAACAAACTGACCAAATGTGTAGATCTCACTGATTGGAGTGCACATGTGAAGACGGATCGTCGATCGGAGTCCGGATGGAGAAGAACTTGCTATTTGAAGATGAATGGCTGAAGATTTATGGAATATGACAAATCTAGGCCCACTTGCTAATGAAAATATATTTCTCCTCTGTTATTCTATTCTTCTTCTTCTTTCTCTCTCTGCTGGGTAGGGGATGGGGGACGATTGGGTTCTGCTGGGAAGCGATTTGGGTTTCGGGTTTGGTGATTTGGGGTGATGTGTGGTCTGGGGAAAAGTATGGATTTGGGGTGTTGATGCTCAGGGATTTGGGGGATTTAGGGTAGGGATTTGTGATTGAGGCTAGGGCTAAGTGAACGGAAAGAGAGATAGGGTTAATCATGCCGACGATCGAGGGTTCATTCGGCTCTGATATCAATTGATGCAGGCTCTAGAGTTAGGGCTTGTGGTGGAAGTGCTAAAAGCACAAAGGGTGCTGAAGTACGTGTTCGAAGACACGATCAATCTCCGCAGAGATAATTAACAAAGACGCACCTCAATGAGAAAACCCAATTTCATTAATCAACTCTCTGAATAATTCTTTACTACAATGCCATATAAATAGGAAAACACAACTTAAGCTCTAAGAAACCTAATTAAAATAGGAAACCAAATAAATAGGAAGCCTAATCCTAAATAACATTCTTTAAATAAAATCATAAACTAATGACCTATAATTAGTTAATAAAATAACCTAAATCTAAGTGGGCCCTACACATGTGGCCATGAGGTTTATGCTGCATCAGCAAAACATTAAAGCATGAATAATTACCAACCACATGAATCATCCGAAGATGAAGCCCTAGCTACACTCTCTAGCAACATGGCAACCCTCATGGGCGCAGTACAAACATGCCCAGGCAAGCTTGGCAATCAAAAGCATGCAAACTATGCAGTTGCACATTATCTCACATAATGTAAGCTGACCCAATAGCGTACAACCATCTCCCGATCTACAGATGATAGCCACACACACACCACAACCCCAATCTACGGTGAGGCGCCCTAAACCGTGGGAGACCTAATCCACCGAGGGGTGCCTAACTTGAAGAATCAAGGACCGTACATCCCACACACTCAATGCTACAACTGAGCCCTCGTTGGGTATTACCACCAAACACATAGCAAGGTCAAACAAGGAGGACTACCCCACACCAAGTAGTCCTCAATACCCAACATCCCATAATAGTCTTGCATACACACCAAACCAACACAAAATAATAACGAATAGAGTGGATAAATGCTTGTGTCATATAATGTGCAAAGTCACTAACCTACTGGATAGCATGATTAAGGAGTCAAGGGTAAAAGCATTAACCGACCTAGGTTTAGGATTGTCCTTTGAATATAGGGTCTATATGGTCCATCACAGTGGATCCACGGGCTCGGGATGCTCGTATGGTTATTTGGTACTCCCGAAGTTATTGGCACTACAAAATTCCTCTTGCCACCCACATGGCCCCATACGGGTCCCATAGACCAATTGTGAGGAGACATCAAGCTCAAATATCCCATCACTAAAGGGCCAATCCTAATATATTAATTGTAGTTAGGCTAAGGGTCATGATCCTAGAGGTATGTGTTCAAAATTCCCAAAGTTCCAGTTTCTAGGAACTTGTCCACGGTCAACTGCGAACCCTTTCTATTTTTTATTTTTTAGCCCGAACTTAGCATGAGCCAGTTTTCCTAGTTATCATATGATGCTATTCTGTTCTATGATTATGAAATCTTACAATATCCAAATTTATTGATATTTCGTTATGCAATTATCTAAACACTCTCTAAACTTTAAAAGAATGCAACAAAGAATCTAAATGAAAATTACAAGTAATTGGATTGCAGAATTCAAAAAAACCAATCAATATTTCTTTTCTTGTTTGGGTTGATTTCCTTTGGATTTTCTTTTTCCTTTTTCTTAGTGAAATTGACAATCAAAAGAAAACCCAATTTAAGATACCAGAATCGAAGCAAGACAAGCTCCGAGTCTCTTACTTGTACCAAAAAATAGTGGAATTGTTGGGCTGGAGCTATCACACTAGTCTTTTCGACCTTCCTGCTGAAGGAGTCATCACTGTCGGTAGTCCATGGAGTAATCATACATGGAGGGCGCATTCTCAATGAGACAGAGACACATCATATCTGATAGAGCAAAGATAAATATCTTTTGAATGCTTATAATGCATAAATGAGGATGATAGTCTGATCTAATCTTGTAGAGGATTTCTTTCTTTTCTTGAGATGATTACATGTCGATTTCCCTTTTTTATAGAGTGTTTGTCTTTTTACGTCTCCCTGATTTTGCTAGATCTACAAGATCTTCTTCAAAATTCCAAAACTACGTAGGTGAAAGTTATACGGTCCCGTGTACACACGGAAAATTAGCCCACTAAAGTGGGAAGGAAGTCCACACTGCAGGAAAAAAGCCCACACAACTGGAAAAGGAATTTTGTACAAGCGAATATAGGTGACATATTTGGAATTCGAACCCCGGATAGCCAGGTAAGAACTGACAGTGGAGCCATTCTTGAAATCTGAATACTATTTGTAGTTCAGACTCGTGAATAACTAGTGAACTATAAATGTGCCTGCTTAACAGTACAAGCCACTCAAAAGCACTGTAGTTGTGTTGATCCATATCTAACTAGTAACTCAAATTGGAGCTAAACCACCATAAGATTGATCATTAGTAAATCATGAAGTTATATTTTGATTTTTATTTCAGCCATGATTTACATGTAATCGATCTAATTGTGGGCCCAACCCTATTTTACTAAAGTTTCAAAATGAAAAGAACAACAATTATTCTAAGTGGCTGGATTTTAGATGGATTTTAAATGTGGGTATTAGTGATGGACTAAATTAAAAGCATGGGCGCAGATGAATTGCTTCATCGAACTTGTTGAATTCCAACTTTGAATAAAACAAATTAAAAAGCAAATCAAATGAACCTACTCCATTGAGTTTCCTCATCATTTTAAGTCTTGAATTACGAATTGTGAGCTCTAATGCAAATTAATCAAATTGTTAACTATGACAAAGGTAGATATAGATGTGCCCAATGGAGTAGCTAACCAGAGTAAGTCCAATGGCCCAGTTGACCATGCACTTGGCCAATTATGGGTTAGGCCAAGTGGGCCAACTGGTCGTGGACCTATTTCTAGACTTCGAGCCTCATGATGCACTAGGACTGCATCAGACAGTCCACTTGTAGATGGGAAAAAGGTGGCCAGTGGCACAAAATTTTAATGCTTTGCAATCTTGAATTTGTATCTTGCTACTGTCAACGTTAAGAGTAGGATCAACCGACTGTTAACACTTAATATCCAATCAGGTGGAACCTGTGATGAGGAAAAGCAAATTACATTATGGCCAAAGTATTCTGCACATGCTGATGCCCCTTCCAGCTACCCACATTATCGATCATCAGTAGGGTCAACTGATGATGGGAAATAAACCAAAGGGCTTCACACCAAACTGTAACTATCTGAATTACATTGAGAAGACAATTAACAGAAGAAAATAACCAGCACTCTATGTTCAATGGCAGATAGAAGAAACACAAGAAAGATTAAGATTACTCAGTGCAGGAGACTGATTTCAATGGCAGTTTGGATCAATGAAAGATGACTACATCCATAAGGACATCCTTGGACTAGTGGTCTAGCAAATAAACCAGTTAAAATAAGAAATGAATTGCCATTGTGCAAAGAGGGAAAAATGTCCAAGGTGGAGGCCTGAAAATACAAAAATGACCAAGTAGAGCATCCTAAGAACCATGCTGCATGAATTGTTTAAAAATTAGTAACATATCCGTGTTGGCCAAATCTCCTCAAATGAAAGCATATCAGATTCTAAATGTATTCTTCAGAATAAATGAGCAACGCACCTGTGTTGGCTACATCTTGGAGATGACACCATGAGGACTCTTCATGAATTCTTCAATTGCTAGTTTAGATATTTTTTAGTTCATAAAATGTTCAGCTTTTCTTCTTTGGAAATCTAACTAAAATTGAAGAACATATTACTTGATCACTAGAGTAAGATTTGTAAATAAAATTCTACTGGTGCTATTTTTGCAAATCATTTTTATTTATTTAAAAGAAAAAAACATTCTATTTAAAATTAATCCTATGTTTTGGGAATTGCCAAAATGGAAACCTACCACCCATAGATTCCGACATACATATCCATATTCATACAAATTTAGCCTGAAAGTATCTGTTAAATGATGGACATATATAAGTTCTGCATATCTCAGCAGCATGAACTCAGTTATATATTTTATAGCAGCCATGTTGCTGCCATGAATTATACCAAAGACGCAATCATCACTCCATTAGGACTATTGCAAGGTGCATATTAGTGCAAAAAGATACAACCATCGTAACAAGCTGAAGTGCAATGTCTAAATCTCCACAACGATATTCAACAAAGTACCACAACCCCACTAAACGCAGGTTCACACAACAGAGAAGCGCCTTTCTTTTTTTTTTTTTTTTAATAACTTCACACAAAAGAGAAGCTTCCAGTGAAAAGGTTCTAAACTAAGAAACTGTACTGAATAGTAACAAAAAACACCGACACATTTACCTCATTTTTGGCCTCTTGGCAGGTGGGATGCCTCTGGAATCCCTTCTATCAGGAACACGGGACTTCCCAAAAGCTTTAATCTTCCTCCTCTTCCTCTCATCTTCACTGTCGGACTCGGCACCTTTCTCCCTATCAGCATTACTCGCCTCCCTCTCCAACTCCTCCCAGGTTTTCCCTTTCTCCTCCTCCGAGTCCCCCTCTGAGTCTTCCTCTTCATCCTCATCTGACTCCACTAGAGATTCACTATCATCACCCTCATCCTCTGATTCTGATTCTGACTGCACATCAGATGGCTCATAACCTTGGTCAGATTCCACTGAATTTTCACTGTCTGAGTCACTAGCCTCCAAATTCAAGAATTCCCACCCACCATCTTCAATGAATTTCTCAGGATCATCGGTGATAGTTTTCAGGATGGGCCGCCAGTTCAGGTTCAGCCTACTTTCATAGTACTTGAGGTCCGTCGTGTCAAGCCATTCTTTAATGGCATCAAGAGATGTAGAAGGAATCGAATCTATGCGGAGAACATCACGTTTGAAGTCCTTAAAAACAATGGTCATGTCAAAGTTCTTCTGGCCAAGCCCCACCCTTTCCAGATTTACAATCTCGATCTCACTCAAGGTAATCACCAGGAATGGTGTTTCAACCAGTTCAACCAAGCAGCTGGATGTTGGAACAATGAATGCAGAAGCCTTGTGAGGGACTCCATGGAAGCCAAGCTCCCTCAGAGGCTGGTCAAACTCAAGATCAAGCCCTCTGAACTGCGGCTGCCCCCAAAGATCATTAACCCGACTGACAAAGTTCTGGAACTCCATGTTTATCCTGTTCTTCCTGTCTCTCTCCCGCTGTTCTTCCTCTATCTCATCAGGATCATTCGCTGATCTCCTCCCTCCACCTAAGGTCTGGACAACATCCATCACCTCAACATAGAACTGCACATCTTTGGTTTTCTTGTTTCCTACCATGATATGATTGTGGAGGTGGAAATGTAGAAGAGTTATCATCTCTTTCTCTGCTGGCTGAAAGAATGCATGCTTGATGTTCCCATACATGACATCCACACGCTCATCGGGTCTGGAGGTAGAATAGCGGAACCCGTTAACATGTGCTTCAAAGCTTCCTGTGAGCTTCCTTCCCCGACCACCAAACGGTGGACGGATCCACAAATCTGACAATCTAATTGGCTTAAATTTAGAGCCAGCAAGTTGCAGCTTCTCCTGCGTAACCAAAGTAGCCCTTTCAGCCCTCTCAGACTCTCTCGATGTGACCTGCCGCCGGAGGGTTTTAATCAACTGCACCACTTCACTGCTGTGCCTTGGATCCTTAGAGCGGAAAGAGACCTCTTTCAGATAAATAGAACCCTGGAATTTCATTGAGTTTGCATCATGGGGATTGAATGGGGTCCCTGGAACATTGAAGATTATACGGATATAGCAGGTGCGATTACCGTCCTGCTGACTGGTCACACTCTTGACGGTAGCAATGTGAAAAGGCACCATGCACCCGTAAATTGGCAAGAGTACAACTTCATTCTTTTGATCAATCTGTATCATCAATTCCCTTGATTGGGGGATGTCGTTGACGTTCTTGTAGGCAATAAGGTCGCTTGAACTTCTTGCAGAACCACGTCCATCCCCAGTTGTGCTACCAGCACCAGCCAACCTCCGAGCAGTTTCTTCATTCTTCTGCCGAGCCAGTTCTGCCTGGTGCTGTCTCCGGAGCTCCTCTTTTGACATCTCCTGGTTGTCTGATCTCAGAGTTGCTTTTGATGAGAATGCCTCAATGCCTTTAACCTCGCCCTTGACCTTTGGATGCTCTTCTTCCTCATCACCCTCATTGAATGAGTACGCAACATCCTCTACAGCTTTGGAGCTAATAGAAGTTACAACTTCGGCAGCTTTTTCCTTGACAATAACCGTGTCAGCAAGCAACAGTGAGAATTTTTCAGTCTTTGGATTCTTGGTTTCAGCTTGTAAATTCTGGAATCCAAGAGACACATTAAATACCATCCCTGCCTTCAAGATCCGATCATTTCGAGCACTTAAGCTCAAACTCGTCTCGCGGAACTCGAGCCCAATACCTGTACCTGCAGATTTTGTCAGGAAAGAAGCAAATTCAGGAGCATCTCTCTCCACGACTGCAACTGCCGCTTGATAAACAGAACTGACCTTGTTCCCAGGCTTCAATGCATTTATTGCTGCCTCATGTGCCTTCAGCAGAACATTATATGCCTTACTCTGCATAGCATTGGCATCAATCAAAAATGTCCTGGCAAGGTTTGAGCAGTAGCTGTTGTAGCGTGAACCGATTGCACATATGATCACGCTTGTTGAATCATAGTACAGATTTTCATCATTGCTTGAAGCATTCGGTTTGAGATCGAACTCACCCCCACTCTGGAAGATTGGAGGGTAACAGATATCAACATTTTCTGCCTTCAGTTTGACCTTGACCTTCGCAGGGTCAAGTATGGCCTTCTCTGTGTCATTCATTAAAGAGAAATGTGAAACCTTCCTCTCCTCATCAATGGTCTTCTCAAGCTTTGGTACAACAAAGTGCTTCACGACAGATGCAGTCAAGAATGCAGCCTTCTTCACATTTGTAATCTCTGTGTCTTCCTTAACAGCAAAAAGCTCAGAGAATCCATTTGTTACATCACAAAGCTGGAAATCAAAGGCCTTCAGCTTCTCCATCCATGACTCCAACAGCTTCCCCTCCGGAAGCTCTTTTGCAATGTACCCAACGACAGGGTTATCGTGACCATCGGATTTCGATCTTGCACTGATAGCACGAAATATTTCATCCATCAAGCCGGTTCCATCATCGTTCTTTGGCTTGACATGTATCAAAACATCAACTCCAACCGCCTCCTTGGCAGATTTCTTAATGGTTTCGAGCAGAGAGGCCTTCCTCTGGGTACAAAGGAAATGGATCTCTTTCTTCATGAAAACCATGATAGTCTCTGGGAATTCATAACCAAGCAACCACACATTCAATGCTGAGGATTTCAGGTACCTCAAATCATCAGAAGCTGGAGGCGTTGCTATTGCAAGTGCATTTGAAGCACCCCAGTGATCAGTTTTGTTTTTCTCCCAGTGAGAATAGAAACCTTTAATCCGCTTTTCGAAATTATCGAGATTGATTGTGTAATTGCTCCCTCCCTTGGTCGCATTTCCATTGGGAGGAAGTGGTTTTCCAGAATTTGCATTTCGATTTTCCGCCATAACTGAGTATCTCCAGAATCTACAGCTAACCCAAATCCACAACAAACCAACCTCAGTCACAAGTATAAAATTTCATAAAATAATGACATTATAAATCTCTCTCTCTCTCTGTTTTTTTTTTTTTTTTTATCTGTAAGAAAAGATAATTGAGTGAATAAGTTCACATGTTGGAAGATTATATGATATAAGGACAACAAACAAGCAGGTATTCAATGAAGATCAATGGTAAGAAGATCACACAAAGAAATCATGCAAATCAAATAATCATATAATGAGAAAGACAATAGATTCCCCCAAAAATCCAGAAATCCCCAAATCACAAGACCAGGCACCACATGGAATCAACAACCCCAGATGAAGGAAACTCAAATAAAGCTTAGAAATCGGACACTATTACACTGAAAAAAAAAAAAAAAAAAAAACCAAATAAAAGAAAAATCCTGAAATCAAAATCACTGAGAGCCCCCAAACTCCTTAAGGTTAGAATCCGAGATAAGGAATTAGCATTAAGAGCCTCAAAATCTCAAAGGGAAGTGTCCAGAAGGCCTCAAATCAAAATCTAATAACCATATGTGAGAAATAGAGAGACTTACGTAAGGCAGCGTCGGTTCCGACTTGGGAGCTCGTGATACGGAGAGAAGGAGAAATGGAGAAAGGGAGAATGCGATGGTGAAGAAGAGGAGACAGGAAAATCATCACATGAGTGCAATCGCTGGCTTAGGTCTTCGTCAAATTGGCGGTTTTTATAAATAAACCCCTATGTTATACCTTCATATTTCAAAAGAGTGTCTGAGGCTTTTTTTAATTTAGGGATAATAGCATATTACTTACCTGAACTTTGCCTATATTTTAGACTACTCCCCTGTAGTTTGGTATTTTGTACTCAACCTACCTGAAGTTTAAATCAACATGCAAAAGTAACAGATTCTGTTAGTATTAACGGCTTATATGTATAAATGGCCCGTAAATGGCATACTCGCAACAACTTACTGTTCTAAATGGTTTTAAAAATGAGACTTTTTTGCCCCTGAACCTAGCCTATAAAAAAAAAGATAGAAAGGATGTAAGTCTGGTTGCTTCAGCCATGAGCTCGGGAGCAGCTTTCGGTCTTCTTGCTCTCGGTCTTCTTCTTCAAACGTGAGCAGCTGTCAGTCATTTTCTTCAGCTATCAAATGCCTTTCTCTTTAAACTCATATACCCAGTTTTTTCGTGGTCAAAGCTCTCAATTTGATGGTGAAATTCGTTACTGTCACTGCGGGCATAAGGCTGCTCTGAGAACTTCCCGAACATAGCAGAACATGGGGAGGAGGTTTCTTGGCTGTGCACTATATGAGGTTATGCTTTGACTCATTTGTTTGATCTTCTCCATGTCTAATCAACCATGGTAGTATTAATGTATTTTTTTCATTTTGTTCTCAGATCCAGCCAGCGTGTGGATTTTTTGAATGGGTTGATGGAGAAATAGAGCTTGTGCCGAAGCTATTAGATAAAATTGATGTTTTGGAGAGGGACTGAAGTAAGCTTGTCGAAGGGAAAGATGTTACCTACATGTGTTGCTGGGGACATGGGCTGGAATTGTATTTGTGTTGTTCATTTGTTACCTACTGATATTTTGGACTCTTGTAAATGGGTTGGAATTACCATGATCATATGTATCAGTTGGAATATAATAGAAAATGGGTTGGTGTTGTTTGTTTGTCAATGACTTTATTATTATTATTATTTTTTTTTTATGAACTTTTATTAACCTGTAATAAGAAAATACTAACAAAAAAAAATGACAGAAAATACAATGAAAATGGGAACATCATCATCCTTTCAGTAACAAAAAATCTAGAAACACCATCATCCAAACAGTAACAAAAAAACTGTCATCATCCAAACAGTAACAAAAAAAGAATGGAAACATCATCCAAACAGTAACTAAAAAACTAAAAACAACATCATCCAAACAGTAAACAAAAAACTGGAAACATATTTGGCCCTTGAAAGACCTGGCATTATGGCCCAAATCCAAACAGTATAAAGGATAATCCAAACCCAAACAGTCATCCTAAAAAAAGTTGTTTAAAACAGTCATCATCAGTGACATAACATCATCTAGAAAAAAGTCCATTTTAACATGGTGACAGCTATCATCAACAAGTTGAGCTCAGTTTTCCTACTCCAGTCTGCCCTCTCCCTGCTTGTAACTTCCCGCTACCATTAGTAGTTCTTACTGGTGGATTTGGCTGAGAAGAAGATTGTCTAACTCTCCCCTGACCAATCAAAATTTGAAGACCATAGTGAATACATGCGTATACTATAATTAGAAGTAAAAAAAAAAAATCAAAAAATCAAAAGAGTGAAATAACATTACCCTGTGTGGTGGCATGGTATGAGAAGCTGGCATGGGCTGAGAAGCAAGCAAGGGCTGAGAAGCTAGCTGAGTCTGAGAACCTGGCTGAGGCTGCGAAGCTGGCTGAGAACCTAATGCATAACTAAAGAGTCTTGAATTGGGATGTACTAGTCCCTTGCAAGATCCGGCATTATGGCTTGTTTTCAAGCATCTAGCACAAGTCATTGTTCTATTCATTCTAGAAACTCTACTGGAATTGGGTAACTCATCTGCTTCCCTTTTCCTCAACTTCCTTGACCTACCTGCAGGTCTTCTATACAAAGGAGGACCAACTGCTTCCATTCCACTTTCTACCCAATCATGCATTCCAGGTACTGGGTGTATCATGCCATTATATGCCCTTAAATACATCTCTTTGCTGTAGCATGCATGAATGTAATCTTCAGGCCTTTCTTGATTCATGTATATACATGTTATGGCATGCTTGCAAGGTATCCCAGTCAAATCCCACATTCTGCATAAACATGTTCTATTCTCAATGTTAACAACAAAAGTCTTGGCAAAACAATCAACCTCAAACTCACCTCTGCCTGACCAGTTCGCAAAACAGTGTCTGCTGTCATTCTTGTTCTTTTCCAACTTTTCCAATATCCTCGGACAGACTGTGCCATCATATTTGGTCATTCCTCTCAACTTCACTTGAATTCTGTTCATCAGCTTCCTCCTCACACACTCAAGCAAACCAACTATTGGTTTCTCCCTTGCTTCAAGTATGTAACTATTAAAAGACTCACATAGGTTGTTTGTTAATGCATCACATTTGGTCCTTGTGGAAAAATGAAATCTGACACATCTGTTTGGATTAGCAGTTATCAGCCAATTATATGCAGCATGGTCTATCTCTTTAATCCTCTGCATATTACTATCAGATTCCCTTGGTGATCCACATGATGCTGCAGCCCACATAACATCTTTCAATAATTTTCCTCTGAAAAGTTTTTTGAAGTTATCACGCATATGCTTCAAGTAGTGTCTAATTTCAGCAGTAAGAACAACTTTCTCAAATGTTGCATCAAGCCCTTTTTGTTTATCAGACATAAAAATCCAACCCATGTCACCACCATCTCAGATGTCACCAATCAATGATTTCAAAAACCAAGTCCATGAGTCTATATTTTCAGCCTCTACAATAGCCATTGCAATTGGAAACATATTTTCATTCCCATCTCTACCTATTGCAGTCAGTACTTGTCCACCATAAATACCTTTGAGGAAGCACCTATCTAGACCAATTATGGGTGACATACTTACGAAACCGATCTTCTGTGTCTCGTAACAGACATACAATCTCTGAAAATATGGAATTCTATCCATGTGAGGTCTTTGTGTCACCACAAATATACTTATATTTGGATTGTACTTTTGGACAGTGACATAGTAGTCCCTCAATCTAGTGTACTGCACTCTAATATCTCCAAAGATGTTATCTGCTGCCTTCTTCTTCGCTCTATACAACTTATCCTTTGACAAATCAACCTTCAGATCTCTTCTCAGCTCTTTCTGCATTGCAGGGATTGACCATTTCGGATCGTCACTCATTCTCTGCTGGTATTTATTGGTTATATAGCTGGAAGTGACCAAATGGCTTTTAAATTTCATACCACATGTATAATTGGGCTTGAATGTCTTAATTTGAAATGTTTTCTCACCCTGCATAGGTGATGCATGAATCCTAAATCCACAATCATATTTACAAACAACTGTGATTCTCTTGTTCTCATTTTTCAGATATTTAATGTCATAGCCTTGCCTTACACACCATTCAACAAGCGCTTGTCTGAATACTTGAGGACTTGCAAATATCATACCCAACTTGAGTTGAGGATTCCCCATATCAATCAGCTCATTAAAACTAGGGAATTTCGGCCTGTTGTTCTCATCAGATGAGCTGCACAAAGATTAAAGATCATCTTCATCCTCAGCATCTTTAATCTAGTTCTCATCAACTGGTACTTGTTGGTTTTGGGTCTGTTATCCTTCCACACTCTCAGGTTCATGAGGTTGTGATTCAATCTCACGAAATCCTCTAAAGATATCCTCATCATCAGCCTTCTCAACATCCTCATATAACTTCGGAGGCTCATCGGGATCTAATCTGATGTGATCACTCTCAACCTCACTGTCATCATCATTAGAGTCATCATGATGACCTTGTTGCTGATCATGGTCATCATCACTGCCTTCCTCCTCAACATCAGTAGCATAGTCCTCCTCACTATTAACATTCCTACTATCTTGATGCAACTTCTGCTGTATGTAACTGCTTCAAGGGATATTTGCTGTGAATATTTTGCATCAAAACATTCCCTTTAAGTGACACAACCATCAAAGGTTCATGTCCTCTCTCTACATAAATAGTCAAAACCTCACTTCCCTTATAATGTTCTAATAGAACAACTACATCCTTATCTGATTCAATCCGCCTCAGACCATCATCAAAACCCAAGTTTGGAACCTTAAAATACATTATACTGTTCACTGGGTACCCTATTTCCATCACATAATCCCTAAACTCAGAAAATGATGCTTTATCAATATCAAAATCAGTAATTTCATCCACCACACCTCCAATATATACACTATTTCGTGGCTCTATAAAATAACCACCATGGTGGAATCGTACTGTCACTTCATCAAACGAAATCTGCATATAAAGGACATTTCTTTGAGGCAAATTCATGTACAATCACATAGAAAATTGGGTGTTTGATAAAACCATGAATGTAAGAATATATATATATTTTTTGTCACCATGGTCCCCTCCATTTTCACTGTGCAGACAGAAAGGGACAATTGAGTGTTGTCTGGCTATGGTCTCCATTTTCATTATGCATATAGAAAGAGACATAAATGAAATTTTTTTTATGTCACTGTGGTCCCCTCTTGTGAAAATTAGGTGCTATCTGGTTGAGAAACAGCCGACACAGTGCAGACAAATGGAGATTTTTTTCCACCAACATTCATAAAAAAACAGAAGGGAATGAAATAGATAGCACAAGAGGGGACCATTTTCACACAACATCATTATATCATACAATGAAAGGTCCTACATCCACTAAAAGCAGTCGAAAAAATCATCCCCATTCACGAAAATAAGAAACAGAAAGAGACTATTTTCTAATGCAAATTTCACATAGAGATAGTACAAACTCATTAACAACTTTAGAGTCCATGCACGTAGAGAAGATCTTTTTTTTATCAAAACCCTAACCCCAAAACCCTCGGTATCAAACATTATTAAGAGATTGAGATTATTCATACATTCGAAATCGTTGGTTGATGCCTCTTGATGGATTCTCTGCAATCTAGATCGCCTTGTGAAGGAGGAGCGGTTTCTCCCAAAATCGCCTCTCCAATGATGAACCCTAACCGCAGGCAAAAAGATGCAAAATGATTGAAAAGGGCTACACACGATTTATATATGGAGGGGTAAAATCGTCATTCCATCTTTTCCGTCACGGCCGTCTGTAATTGCATTGTGATTTAAAGTTCAGGTAGGTTTAATACAAAATACCAAACTACATGGGGGTAGTCTGAAATACGGACAAAGTACAGGGAGGTAATCTGCTATTATCCCTTTTTTTTAAGTTTTTTTTCTCCTTGCTTGGTATTTACTGGAGTGATACCGTCAACCTGAAGGCCAGGGGATTCATCCCTCTATAAGAGATGAGGTGCCAACACCAACCAACCATTAAAAAACATATGATTTGAGTAACATAGGATTCTTATCAAAGTTTTTTTTTAGAGGATTTTACGGAAAGAGTCTTAGGATTTTGTCAATCCTCGTGAAGGGTCCCCGTAGATTATACGACACAAACTCGGTCTTCTTGCCACTTTTTATAAAAAAATCGTACTTTTTCTTACCAACGATAGCGTCGCTCCTCACGTCTTCTTCTTCCTCTTCTCCTTCTTATTTCATGATAGCCCCCACTCCATTTCTTACACAACCCTACAAAAGCTATGAATACAAGTTTTTCACTATTCATATTGGCGGGAAAAACTGCGAATACAATTTTTTCACTATTCATATTGGCGGTAAAGCTACAAATACAAGTTTTCCACTATTTAAATCGGCATGGAAAAGCTGCGAATACAAATTACCACTATTCATATTGGTGGAAAAGCTGCGAATATAGGTTTACCTACCCAACAGCCTTCTCTCTCTCTCTCTCTCTCTCTCTCTCTCGTTTTCTCATCGCTTGGTTCTTGGGTTTAAGGTAAGCTCTACATGATAATGTATGAGCATAAGATTGTTATTGGAACCATTCTTCCATGTTATGTCTGCAATTTTTTTATCTTTTCCTTCTCTTTCACTTTTCAAGATAAATCTTGAGAATATGAAAAGAAGAAAGAAAAGAATTGTACGTCGGTCAGTAGTAATTGTTTTATAAAGCATGTGGTACTGTTTTTCCAAGATGATTGGGAGAAAATGGAGTGGGGAAGATAGAAAAATAGATAAAAGAAGAGGAAAAAAATAAGAGGAAGAAGAAACAAAGGGAGTTTTATGTTTTAAAAAAAAACCTCGTAAAGCGACGCTAGCGTTGCTCCAATCAGACATGAGCGATGCTAGCGTCGCACCCTTCATCATTAAAAAAAACAAAGAAGGTCCTGACGAACCTAGTTTGTACCATACAATCTGCGAGGATCCTTCGAGAGGAATGACTAAATTCCGAGATTTTTTTCATAAAATCCTTTTATTTTTAAAAATGAGTATCAAATCACCTTTTTAGGGCAAGCCGTTTGCATTCTGCACATAAAAACTGAGTATATAAGGTGGTTAAAAATGAAGTTTAAAGTTGAATTTCTCAAAATAATATAAAATTATATTTCTCTTTGGAAAATAGAATAAAAAGACTATTCTATTTGATGCTCGTTTTTGGAGGAAATTTACATTTGATCTTCATTTTTAACCACTTATTCAATTACTATGTATTTTAATGGAAAAAAAGAACCGTAAGGAAAATAGAATTAAAAGAGGATAGGAAATAAATACATACCATCACCAATTCAATACATACGAGAGTGAAGGCGTATCTACATCCAACCTTATATCCTTCACTCTTCAACTCACATCCTCCACCCTTCACCTCTTTACTAATCCTTTGGTAGACTTTATTTCACTAAGAATTCTTATGTATTTAATTCTTTTGTATTTTAATGCAAACAAACAGGCCCTAAGGAGAGAGCATTTCTTTTTTTGTTTTTCTTTTTTCTTTTGGTTCTACATCGGGGAAAGTATTTCTAATAAAGTGAGTTCCTATTTGGTTTTAGTTGTTAATTTAAAATTGTCTCTAATTAAATGATCAGAAATATTAATTCGAAGTTCCCAATCATTGTCCAACTTTTTTTTTTTTTGTGCAATTGAATTCCTACAAATTCCTTTAGGCTTGTATGTCTAAAAAGTAGGACAAACATTAAGAAACAGTGATGGATTAAAAAAATGACCATTAAATATCCTTTCATTTAATGAGAAATGAATCATGGAGAGATAAGAAATGAAGTATAATCTTAACCTACGAGAGTCCTGTAAAGGGTGGTGAGAGATTTTTAATTTATGCCCTCTGTGAAGTGAGAATCTCCGAGATTAAAGGTGAGATAAAAAATATCACTCGTCTGCAGTGCATGATTAAACTCTTATAGGGGACCGAAACTTGGCAAATGAATACTAAGCCATCACCCTATATTATCAGATCTTGAAAAGTCAAGGTCCTATCAACATCTCCGCCTTATATCCAACACTTCACCTCTTTAAAATACTCCTTTGTTGGATTTACTTTGACCATGAATTCATATGTATTGAATTACATGCAAACAAATAAACCCTACTTGGCCAAAATGCCATTTTGAAGTTCCAACCAATATCTAAATGTATTATATTATTATATAATAAAGGAATGATGGCTAACGTATGACGTAATGAAGTTAGATTGATTAAATTTAAGGGAGAATTTCAAGAAAAGTCCTTAATTTCGGCCTTATTTTCAAAAAATGAAACAAGTTTCAAAACGTTTCAAATTAGTTCCTAAGTTTTTAAGGAAGTTCTCATTTAAGGACATCCATCTATTTAAAGTTATTTTTCGGCAAGTTTTTTCCTATTTTTTTAAGTACCCAAACTACCCTTCATTGTAATAAAAATCTCCCTCACTTCCTCTATGTTCTCCTCATTTCTCTCGTCGGTGTCTTTACGGTGATTAAGGACACCCAGTGTTCCCACAGTGATTGGCTGCATGTAGTGGCTTCCGAAACCATGTCATAGCTTTAAATGAATCGTAATTTGGGTATTTTCAAAATATTGAGGGAAGAAGTCACCAGAAAATACCTTTAAATGTCGAATGTCCTTAATTGAAAATTTACTTGAAAGCTTAGGGACTAATTTGAAAAGTTTCAAAACTTGTGTCCTTTTTTAAAATAAGGTAAAAACTTAAGGCCATATTTGAAAATTTTCATAAATTTAACCACTAATTAAGAAATCATCTTATAGTAGGAAAAAAAGGATTTTACTCGAAAAAACACTTTATATGGCCATAGGATCGAAATAGATAAATTAACAAACTATGCTCTAAATAGGGCATTTCACCCGAAAACCCAATTTTTTTTACCCTTTTTTTCGAGGGTTGATATCGACCCTGATCTTATGCATTGAGGGTCAACGTTGCGACCCTGAGTAGGCATATTTCCTCATCTTCTTCATTCTTCCCCTCTTCCTCAAACACAATCCAATGATGGAGAAATTCACACGAACACCTCTAATATATTAATCCAACCAGGACGTGTGTATGAGATGGGGTTTGGATTCTGGTTGGTTGAGAGTATTAGGATGTGATTGAGGCCAGGGGTTGTTGTGAAGTGTGGAAGGGGTGAGCAACTAGTGGTTAGGTGTGGTTCAGTCAAGTGGGTGTTTTTATCAAGATTGCAGGCTGTGGTTGAAGAAGATGAGTGGGTTGTTTGTACATTGGGACTGAGATGTTTGAGTCATGGGCTCCGTTTGGACTAGAGTCAGTCCTTAGGTGTCTGCTGTTTGGATGATCGTGAATGGGTAGATGAGACGTGGGAGCGTGATGGATGAGTGGGTTTGTTAGGTTGTATGGCTTTTGCTTGAGTTGGGTTGGGAGATGGTGAAATGGAATAGGTGTTCCACGTTGTGAGGTTGGGTTCAATTCTGTTTGGATGGGAGGAGAAGAGGATGGTTATGTTCATATGGCTCAATAGAAATTAGTAAGTCTTGGTTAACCGGGCCCCTATATTGCCCAAGTTGTACTGTGATTAGAAGTAGGGTTTGAGTGTAATAGGGTTTGGGGCTGATATTATAAATAGAGACTCAGGGTCTTTAGGATGTACAACCTCTTCTGATTGCATAGTGAATCTCCTGTCTTCCCGTGGACGTAGGCCAAAAGCCGAACCACGTAAATCTCTTATCTTCTTGTGCGTGATTGATCTCTTCTCGTAGTCCCTAGATCACAACAAACTGGTATCAGAGCGATTTGGTGTGATCGGAAGAAATCCGACGGATCGGATTTAAGAGGGCTCATCGGAGAAGAGGCGGAATGATTTGGTTCTTCGTTTTTTCCAGATGAGCCCCAAATCGCAGACGACAGCAGACGATAAGAAATTGAAAGAAATAGAACAGAGATCTGCATCGTTGCGTGTCACCGGAGGAGGAAAACAGAGATCACTGCCGCGTTTCGCCGGAAGAAGAGGACAAAAGGAATCGCTGCTTCGAAAGAAACACGCTGCTTTGTTGCGTGTCACTGGCACTGTCGGAGAAGAGGACAGCACGTCGTCGCCGGAGCCATCGCCGAGCTCCGCATTCCATCGCCGGTTCTGCTCGATCCCATTGTCGATCCACGCGTTGCAGGTTCGTCTCCTCTGTTGAAGAACAGAGCTGCTGACGAAGAAGAATGGAGTTCTTGGTTGAGTTTAGGCTCAAACCAGGTCAGTTTCTAGTCTAGGTCAGGTCGACCCGACCCGTTTAAGGAAACCCAGAACTAGTGCAGAAAGGCGCTGGTACAGTCGCTGACGTCAGCAATACGTCAGCACGGCACGGTCAAAGGCAGATTTGACCAAATCAACGGCTGAAATTGTTTTCGCGATATCTTGGTGATCCGAAGTCCGATCTGAGATCCGTTTGAACCTGCGGACTCGTCTTGAGGAGATCTATGCAAGTGTAGTGAAAGATTCACGGAATGGCTACTAAATTTGAGATTGAAAAACTCGATGGAAATAATGACTTCGGTCTATGGCGTTTGAAGATGCACGCTTTGCTGGTTCAGAATGGGTTGCAGAAAGCTTTGAAAGGGAAGAATGCTTTGTCTGACAAACTGTAAAATGATGAGAATGATGAGTTGCTGGAGAAGGCGTACGGTCAGATCCTGTTGTTTCTGATTGATGGTGTACTGCGAAAGGTTGCCCAGGAGAAAACTGCTGCTGGCATATGGTAGAAGTTAGAGAACTTGTACATCACGAAGTCTTTCACGAATTGCTTGTACCTGAAAAAATGATTGTTCACCTTACAAATGCAGGAAGGTATGTCTGTTCAAACCCACCTTGATTATTTTACTAAAGCTGTTATGGATCTTGAAAACATCGATGTTCAAATTGATGATGAGGACCAAGCCATCATGTTGCTATGCTCTTTGCCACCCTCGTATGAGAACTTTGTTGATACCATGATGTATGGTAGAGAAACTTTTTCTAAAAAAGATGTTGAGTCAGCCTTGAACTCTAAGGAGTTGAAGAAAAAGGTTGCCACTGAAAACACTGATAGTTCTGGTGAGGGTTTAGTAGCGCGTGGCAGAACAGAAAAGAAAGAGCAGAATAGAAGAGGCCGATCTAGGTCAAAATCAAAAACTAGAAAATTAAAATGCTTCAAATGTCACAAAGAATGGCACTTTAGAAAAGATTGTCCAGAGCGTAAAGGAAAGGAGAGATTCTAGAGAACTTGCCGGAGTTGCAACCGAAGTTGCAGAGAGTAATTCTGATGGTGTAGAAGTTCTTTCGGTTACTATTGGTAACTTAACTACTGAGTGGATTCTTGATTCAGGATGTTCCTATCATATGTGTCCTTATAGAGATTGGTTTACCAATTATCAATCTATTGATGGTGGTAAAGTGCTTATTAGAAATAATGTAGCCTGTAACGTTGTTGGGATAGGTGCAATCAAGATTAAGATGTATGACGGTATTGTGAGAACTTTGTCAAATGTTAGGCAAGTTCCAGAGTTGAAGAAAAATCTGATTTCCTTGGGTACGCTTGACTCCAACGGTTGTACCTACAAAGCTGGAGGTGGAGTTATGAGAATTTCGAAGGGTGCTCTTGTAGTGATGAAGGGTCTGAAGCAGAATGGCCTTTACATTCTTCAAGGTAGTACAATTACAGGTGTTGCAGCTGTGTCGTCCTCAAATTCAGATTCAGAAACTACCAAGTTATGGCATATGCAACTTGGGCATATGAGTGAGAGGGGTATGGATGAGTTGACTAAACATGGTTTGCTGTGTGGTCAGAAAACTGGAAAGCTGGACTTCTGTGAGCATTGTGTCTTCGAAAAGCAGTGTAGGGTCAAGTTTAGGACAGTTGTTCATCGGACCAAAGGTACTTTGGATTACATCCACTCTGATCTTTGGGGTCCCTCTCGTGTTCCGTCTCTTAGTGGTAGTTTATACATGTTGACCTTTATTGATGACTATTCTCGGAAGGTCTGGGTGTATATCTTAAAGCACAAACATGAAGCTTTTGCACAGTTCAAGCAATGGAAGGCTATGATTGAGAAGCAGACAGGTAAACAAATCAAGCGCTTGAGAACTGACAATGGCTTGGAATTCTGTAATAGTGCTTTTAATGAGTTATGCAAGAATGAAGGGATTGTGAGACATTGCACAGTCAGAAATACACCGCAACAGAACGGAGTTGCAGAACGGATGAATAGGACTATTCTAGAAAAGACCCGGTGCATTCTCTCTAATGCAGGGTTTCTTAGAAAGTTCTAGGCGGAAGCTATTAACACAGCTTGTTATTTGATTAACCGGTCTCCATCAATAGCTATAGAATGTAAAACTCCTGTAGAGGTATGGTCTTGATCTCCTGTTGATTATACCAACTTGCGGATATTTGGTTGTCATGCCTATGCTCATGTGAATGATGGAAAGATTGAACCAAGGGCAAGAAAGTGCATATTTCTAGGATATGCAGATGGTGTAAAAGGATATAGGCTGTGGTGCCTAGATGGAAAATCTCCCAAATGCATTATAAGCAGATATGTGACCTTTGATGAGTCTGCTATGTTGAAACCGAAGGAGTGCCATGATGCTGGAAATTCAAATGATGTCAGTAAAAGGGTGGAGGATAAAAACGGTGTCAGTAAACAGGTGGAGCTTGAGAAGGAAGTTTAAAAAAACTTGCAGGATAAGGTGCAAGTAGATGTCCCAGTTCATCCGAATGTAGAGGAAATGCAAAGTTCAAACGAGGAAACTGCGGTTCCAAATGATTACATGCTTACTAGGGACAGAGAGAGGAGGTGGATTAAGCAACCTCAGAGATACGGGTATGAAGATATTGTTGCCTACGCTCTTAATACAGCTGAGAGTATTAAGTCAGAGCCGGTTACATATCGGGATGCCATCACTAGCAAAGAATCAGCAAGATGGGCTGTAGCCATGGGTGAGGAGATTGAATCTCTTCACAAGAATCAAACTTGGGAGCTGGTGAAACCTCCGAAAGGCCAGAAGATTGTTAGCTGCAAATGGGTCTTTAAGAAAAAGGAAGGAACTCCAGGGGTGGAAGATGCTAGGTTCAAAGCACGACTGGTTGCAAAAGGCTATACTCAGAGGGAGGGTGTTGACTTTAATGAAGTGTTCTCTCTTGTGGTGAAGCATAGTTCTATCCGGGTGCTACTTGCTATGGTTGCTAAATTGAATTTAGAGCTGGAGCAGCTTGATGTCAATACTGCATTTTTACATGGCGAGCTAGATGAACAGATTTATATACATCAACCAGAGGGGTTTGAAATTCATAGAAAGGAAGACCACGTATGTTTGCTAAAAAAATTGTTGTATGGCCTGAAGCAGTCTCCTAGGCAGTGGTACAAGCGTTTTGACACCTTTATCGTTGGAAGCGGTTATTGCAGGAGTGCATATGACAGTTGTGTCTATCACAAGAAGCACTCAAATGGCTCGTATATCTATTTGTTGTTATATGTTGATGACATGTTGATTGCTGCAAATGACATGTTTGAGATCAACAGGTTAAAGGCTCAGTTAAATGGTGAATTTGAAATGAAGGACTTAGGTGCTGCAAAGAAAATTCTTGGAATGGAGATTCGAAAAGACCGGAAAGCGGGCAAATTGTATTTGTCACAAAAGAGGTATCTTGAGAAGGTTCTGGAGCGCTTTGGTATGCAAAGTTCAAAACCTGTGAACACTCCATTGGCAGCCCATTTCAAACTTTCCGCTGCTTTGTCACCACAAATTGAGGAAGAGGTGGAGCACATGTCTCGTGTTCCTTATGCTAGTGCAATTGGGAGTATCATGTATGCCATGATTTGCACGAGGCCAGATATTTCTCATGCGGTTAGTGTAGTTAGCAGATACATAGATAACCCCAGGAAGGCTCATTGGCAAGCAGTGAAATGGATACTCCGTTACTTGAGAGGTACTACTGATGTTGGGATAGTGTATGATAGAAGCAACAACACTTCTGGAAGTGTTATTGGATATGTTGATTCAGATTTTGCTGGAGATTTAGACAGAAGAAGGTCCTTGACAAGCTATGTTTTCACTTTTGCTAGCGGTGCCATTAGTTGGAAGGCAGCATTGCAATCCAAAGCTGTCTTGTCTACCACTGAAGCAAAATATATGGCAGCTACAGAGGCAGTGAAGGAAGCTATTTGGCTGACAGGCTTGGCTGGAGATCTGGAATTGGAGCAGAAGCTGACAACTGTTTTCTGTGACAGTCAGAGTGCGATCAATCTGACACACAATCCCAAGTATCATGAAAAGACCAAACACATTGATGTTAGGGCACACTTCATTCGAGATGTCATCGCCGATGGTGCTATTGTAGTGATGAAGATTGCTACGACAGAGAATTCAGCAGACATGATGACCAAGACTATTTCAGCAGTCAAGTTCAAGCATTGCTTGGACTTGATCAATGTGATCAGTACCTGAGTGCCCTCAGGGGCAGGTGGAGACGGTGAGACGAGTTTTGTGCATGAGGATCAGCTTTAATGTTTGCCAAGGTGGAGATTTATTTGTTAATAGAGCTCAATAGAAATTAGTAAGTCTTGGTTAACCAGGCCCCTAGATTGCCTAAGTTGTACTGTGATTAGAAGTAGGGTTTGGGTGTAATAGGGTTTGGGGCTGATATTATAAATAGAGACTCAAGGTCTTTAGGATGTACAACCTCTTCTGATTGCATAGTGATTCTCCCGTCTTCCCGTGGACATAGGCCAAAAGCCGAACCACGTAAATCTCTTGTCTTTTTGTGCGTGATTGATCTCTTCTCGTAGTCCCTAGATCACAACAGGTTGGATGGAGATGACAAGGTTCGTATCTATTGATGAAGTGGCTGTGTTTGGTTGGGTGATGCAGGAGAGGCTCGATCCACTGGTGGGCTTGGTTTAATATAATTAATGTCAAGGTGTAGTTGTGTGTTTGGTTGAGAGGATTAGAGAAGAAGAGACCTGTCCAAACCCTAGGGGTTACAGATAACTTCGTTGGGGAAAATCTATTGGCTTGGTATAGACATGTGTGGTGGTGGGAGGACAACTGAGAATGATGAATGGATTAATGTACATTTGAGGCCTTTTGTTCGCAAAGTGATCAATGGATTAACGTATTTGAGTTTTGGATTAATGTATTAGAGGTGTTCACGTGAATTTCTCCACCATTGGATTGAGTTTGGGGAAGAAAGGAAGAAGGAAGAAGATGAGGAAACATGACTGCTCAGTGTCGACATCAACCATCAACACATAAAATGAGGGTCGATGTCAACCCTCGAAAAGAGGGTAAAAAAAAGGGTTTTTGGACGAAATGCCCTATTTGGTGCATAGTTTATTTGGTGCATAGTTTGCTAATTTGTCCGTTTCAATCCTATGACCACATAAAGTATTTTTTTTGGTAAAATCCTCTAGGAAAAAAAAAGAAAAATTTATTAGTTAAACTCTTTTAAAATTCTTTGCATCAAGTCACCTTCAAAACTAACTAATTTTGAGGGAAGTTTCGTCGTTTTCTACTACAAATATTTATTGCATTTTGCATGGATTCTTTTTGTGCTCCAAACATCAGAACACATGACTCAAGCTGCAACTTTCTCTTATAACCCCGCATTTGCCATCTCTATTTTCAACCTCTATTTGTCTAACTGTCTAAATTAGGCAGAGATCTGAAAATTAAGAGATGTTTGGCACACCAATTTATCCTCTACCAACTTTAAAAAAGAAGAGGAAAAGAAGAGGCAAATCCTCTTAAATTGAAATGCCCCATTTCTGGATCTGTGGAAATAAGAGCTTATGGCTCTGTAAAAAGTAGAGGTATTGGTCGTCATATCATGAAGGAAAATATTGTTCATGTAGGGAGTTAGTTGGTAGAGGTGGGAAGAAGTTGGAGGTGAAAAAAGAAGCAGAAACAAGTAGGGATATCCCCACTCGTGTATGTAGGTGAGTGAGGATATCACCGCTTGTCCAAAAAAATAAAAAATAAATAAACAAACAAAAGAAAAAGGCCCATTGGACCACTATAGTGGATACATATCATTGGGTCCTTTTTTTTTTTTCTATAATGACTCGGGGGATTCTTTCAGTAAAATCTTCTAGTTTATAACATGAAAAAAGTTGAGCCCCATTTGGAATAGCAAATGTGATTATACTCTGTAGTAGGTGCGGCACACTAACGACAATACTAACATTCCTTCTATGATTGGAAAGGCTTTGAATGCACTACAACAATGAGCTCTTACTACAACAATGAGCTCTTTCTTTCTTTCTTTCTTTCGTTCTTATGTTTTTAGTTTTTTTATAGAATAAGGGGATTTTACCGGAAAAATCCCATTAGATTCACTACAGAGTAAAAAGGCCTTAGAAGATCTGAAATGACCGTAGTATTCCCAAGGGCCCTTTTTTATTTTTTATTTTTTTTATTTTTTATTTTTTTTTGTTGTTGTTCTACCAAGCGACGATATCCCCGCTCACTGCATATACGAGCGGGCTCACTCATTTATTCTTCTTCTTCCTCTTCCTCCTCCTCCTCCTTCCTCCAACTCCTTCCACCTCTACCAACTAACCAATTACCCCTTATATCCAACTTTGATGGCATCTGTGAGAGCCTGCTTCCAATGCAGTTTTATAGGTGAAAATCGAGATGAAGCCCACCAAGGTAGTGACTAGCATTGTCTGCAAGCAAAAACTCTAATGACCTGAGGTGAGTAGACTGCTTCTCCTGCACTGAAAGGAGCAGGAGATCTCAAGGTAAGCACCCTAACAAGTGTCTGGTGACCTTCATTTTTTCATTGCTTAGCTGCATCTTAATTAATGTTGTGGCCATTGATGCTTGGGCATTCAAAGATCCTGATTGGAGGTAAAAAAAACCTGAACAATAAGTTACATCGTGACATACTGGGAAGGATCTTTGCTTGGATCTCCAAGGTTCCTGAATGGAGCTAAAAGAAACCTGAAGTTACAAAGTGACAATTATGAAGGATTTTGGTTCTCCATTGTTGGGGAAGAATTTCTGGGTTTGCATTGTTCTGACCTTTGAAATAAATGATCAGGGATGGGTAGTGCCTGGCTTCTAACCGTCTTGGTCGCCTCGTTCTCTGATAGGGCCGCTTTGACACCTACTTTTGCTTGACCATTGTAGACTTTTTATGATTTGGCGGATGGCTCTTGCCTACGCAATTGCTCCCTATGATTGGTCCCAGATAACAGAAACTTCAGCTGTAGGATAGAGACAAGAAGAGACATGGTTATCAATTAAATGAGGATTTGGTCATTGCATATTGGTTTAGGTAGAGGTACCAAATATTTGGTGAGGAGGAGGAGGAGGAGGAAGAATAAATGAGGGAGAGCGACTGTCGCCGTTTTCCGGTAAATTTTCCTTAGAATAATATAAATAATCACGACAGACATGGGGTTAGCTATTTTTAAAAATCCTTTTTGTTTTGGAGACTTATACTTAATTGACTGAACAATCTTGATCCATTGATTGAGAGAGTTTTGTTAAGTAATTGAGAGATTTTAGAGATTGTGATTGAGAGAACTGTAAATTGATGTGAGTTGTGTGTGTGTCTATATATATATATATATATATATTGGAGCTATATATATATATATATATATATCATCGTAATTTTGTGAGCAATTAAAATCTTTAAATTGATGGAGTGGCTCTCAGCCTTGCTCGGAGTTTCTCAATGACGACATGGCTGTACCGACATCAGTCATCAATCCAGCGTATGAGCACTGGATGAAGTTACTCATTTTTCATCGGATCCATACTAAGCTGACAGCACTAATCTTTCAACGTTTATTTGGACTCCAAACTTCCCATGGTTTACTTAAGGCTTCATCGGAGCTATTTCATCTGATCTAATATTGATCTTGTGAGTTTCAACTGAAGCAAGCAACAATTTCACAACCTAAAGAAAGGAGGCCTCTATATACTTGAAAGATGAAGGGTTTGCAAATGCTCTTGAAGCTATTAAACATTTAGTTTTAGACTATGATTTATGTTATTAAATTTTTAATGGTTTGGGTATCTTTCCTAAATCTAATCAACTGTAACTAAAAATGATCAAAAGATATCAATCTCTTTATTTAAAACCAAATTTGAATGTCAAATCTCAAGCTAACTCTATCTCATCTTATTAAAAAACTAAATTATATATTTTCCCTCGTAGCATTGATTTTTAACACACGCCGCTTCAATGCTAAGTCCCATCCACTAATACAGTTTTAGGTACAAACTTAACAAATTTCTAAGTTCACCAATCCGCTCATTGTTCAATATCATTGTAAGTTTAATCAAGGTCGGAACCTGGAATTTTGTTGAGGGGTCAAAAAAAATAAATTTTAAAAAATTAAAAAAATCAAGTAAGAAAATACACAATAATTAAATTATTGAAGCTATGCTTGGAGTTCTCTCATTGACTTGAAATCATCAATTATTGTTTCAGTATTGAATTTTTTCTGTAATTTCTTTTTCAATATATACAATCAAATAATATCTAGAATAAATTCATCTTCCATATCAATTGATACAGGGGAAGATGTCTGACTTTTCCATTTCCATTAATCCTTGGCAGAGTTCAAATGTAGTTCATGAGATAAAGTATGGTAACAAGGGCGATATTGTATTATCCTCTAAATTGAACAACTTTTCTTTTAAAATATGAATCAATCATTGATGATTTAACCATGGTCAACACCCCTATAAGAAACTAGAGATTAAAGACACATTATTTTCTTAGAGAATTGCTGATAACTATAATAAATGAGTCAAACTCAAATCATTACTATAATATAAACGAATTACACACATATACCCGTGCCTAATTTATATCACATATTTAATGACTATTGCGTAGAAAAGTCATAATCTTTGAAATTCAGTCATCGCATTTATAAAGTAGTATTCAAGTGATACTGTGGATCACTAATTGTGAACATTTAAGTGTGCTCATTGAAATGTATGCATGAGTTGGACCCACATTTAAAACCTAAGCAGTTCAAGAGCACGATCCCATTATTTTTTTTTTTCTCTATTTAAGAATTTGCTTCAATTGGATTTGTTCTCATATAAATAATCACAAGAAGATAAATTTTTTTTATATTTATTCATGGTAGATAAACTCTGTTTGGATTGAGAATTTGAGTAATAGTGGAAAACAAAAGGGAAGTAATTTTGAGCAGTTAGATTTCAAGTATAAGCATCAACAATTGAATAACAAAATAATGTATATTTAGTTCATTAGTACATCTAATATATATATATATATATATATATATATGGGGCTAGCATTCCTAAGTGCAAGCTAGGATCCCTAAGCTCATAGTGTGCTGGGGCCCACTTCCATGGGGATGGGGATTTTCAAGTACAAAAGTGAATTTCCCTCAAGTACTCTCTGTGAGGTACACTTCATTGTCAACCGTGATTTTTATCAAGTGCATATGAGCCCAAAATAATGATCAATATCCATTCGGATCGATACATAGTCATATATCCAGTATATTCAGATCTGACCGAAAAGAAGACATATGCAATTTAAGAAGTCAGCATCTCTCACCTTGGACAATGAGAGCCCACATGCATAAGCCCTGAGGTGAGATCCTAAGCTGGAGCATAGGAGCACCTTGCTCATATATATATATATATGTTTCAAGTATAAAAAGCATCTCTCACCTTATAAAGAGATAAAAGCCCCTCACATTGAAAGTTGTTGACAATATGGAGTGTCCCTCACCACCACATCTGAGGGATAGATAAGCATTTGAGAGATGCTATCATATATATACCTAAATATAAATGTATATAGAGAGATGCTCCTATGAGAGGGCTTCTAACTTTATCTCTCATAGTAAGGTTAGAGATGCTCTCATGGAAGCATCTCTCCCATATAAAAATATATATATATATGAAAAATATTCACGCGCATCCATCCCTCACCATATTAGGTGATGAACAACATAGTAGGGTTGACTTTATGATACGTCTGAACCATCTACAAACATGGGACCCCCAAACTATATTGGACCTATTAAGTTTTCACTTATCTAAATGGATTGGACCGTTGGATCGAGAGTCGGATTTTTCTCTTTAATATAAAATCGTTAAGTTTGTCGGCCACAGATGAAGGAGCTAGATGCATGTGATTGACCTTAAACTTAGTATATGGCGTCATCCAAGATGTCTCTTTCCATCCCCCAAGTCCCATGATTAGAAGGGGCCCTAGGTGGGCCCCATTAAGTTTGTTTCTCGCCATATGGTGAGGGAAGGATGCACATGAATGTCCCCCTATATATTAAAGCATAAAAAGATTTTAAAGATGGTGCTGGACCTTTCTTATACATGTAACTTATAAGCTGAACGTCGAAACTTTATTATTCCAAAGCATAAAGAAAATCAATAAGAGTGCACCATATTTACAATCCAAACCATTCAAAAACATGGTCCTACTTGATTTTGTCTCCTTAAATAAACTTCTTGCATTGGGTTTATTTTAACATTGACGATAATAATTACAAGACAAAAATACAACTATACTTCTTTATCCATGATGGATAATAATCCATTTGAGTTAAGAATTTATGAAATAATAGAAGTCAAAAATAGAAATTGATTTATAGCATATTAGATTTCAATATGAGTCACAAAGATTGAGAATACATAACAACCTAGAGTGAAACAGTACATTTACCCAATGTATATAAATAAATTTTTACTTGCAAAAGAGAAGTGGGTTCTTCGTTTCTTCTTTTCTACTTCTATCTGGGTGTCGGGCTATCTGCAACCTACAAGTCTTTCTCCACCAAGCCGTAGTCTGTGTGTCTCTCCTCTTATGCTCTCTTATCACAATATTTGGGGGAAATGTAGATCGGTTTTAATGATTATTTTATCCTCCAATCTCCAATCTCAATCAAGCCTTTTATATTTATCCTCCTTTTCTTCCTTTCTTATCCTTATATTCATTTCAAGTCTTCCCCAAAATCAATGCTTTTGTTTCCTTTTTCTTGTAAGAGCATTACTAAAAGCTGGAGGGGCCACATATCCCCCCAACAATCCCTAGTTCCAATCTGCTTATTACCCAGTGCTTTGCCACGATTGTACACAGTAACCATCTGCATTCTTAAGTTTCCATTACTGTAAATGATACGTACTCTACTTCAATTATGGACAATGTACTCGGATGGTTTCTGCTTCTTACTATACCGGGGATGGGTTCTGATGCACCATTCACCAAATAATACCCCAGTATAACCTACATATATATATTGGTCATTTGCAAGGCTAGTATCACAGCAATTATTTGTTTCAAATATTGAGGAGCAGGTTCCATCGAAGGGATGGTATTGAAAAATATTTATGCGTCTCTACTAATGCCTTAAGGTTTTGATAGGAATGGTTATTAGAGAAAGCTTAATGAGGTATCAGAGCCGGTCATTCTCAAGTTCTAATCTCAAGAGGAATAACTCGACGCTAGAAAAAAATAATGATTGCCAAAAGTGTGCCGACCAAGTTCTACTTTGTTGAGGAGTGGCCTCCATCTGAGGGGGAGTATTGAAAAGTAGTTATGCCTTTTCTAATAATGCCTTGAGGTTTTGGTTGTATTAACTAGCGCTGGTGGAAGGAATTTAATGTCAAACGATATCTTTTTTCATTGACCTCAACTACAAAAAAGAGGCTTTTAGTAACGGCTTTTTTCATTGCTGAAAGTGTTTTTTTTTTTTTCTCTTTTCATGACACAAAATGTTTTTCACTGCTAAAAGGTTATTTTTATGTTAGATGGTCAATTTTGAGTATAAAATGACACTTTAGCAATGAATTGAAAAAACCGTCGCTAAAAGTTTGTTTCCTGTTAGAAAAATTCTAAATGCACCCACATAACTTACTGAGCACATTCACATTCTGGGTTCACCACAAAAAAACATAAAGGATCTCTTTTTGCTGAACCCACCCACAGTAATTCCCAAACTGCCCTCTTCTCCTCTTTCTCCTCTTTTAATAAAAAACGGAAGGGAATCTATGCAAATGGAATGGAGGGTGGGTTGCAATTAGGAGGGAAACACCATGTAATGGAAGGGATGGGAGAGAGGAGAAGGAAAATCCCGAACGGAGTGAAACCAAATAAAAAATTGTTCGCGTTATGCATGGAAACACACGTGCACGGCGACTCCAAGTCATATACAAGTGTTTTGCACAGCATATGAAAACCGTGCAAGACGCGACTCCATGGATGGCCGATCACTATCACATTGCACGGCTTAAGATGACCGAGCACTACATGTGATGTACGGTTATGCAATTCTGGCAAGATGCGAACGGAAATAAAGAAAATAACAATGTGTAAAAAAAAATAATACATTCTCTTCATAGATGGTTATATGCTAATCCATATTAGAGATAGCTTCTCTAAAACACAATGTGGTGCCTAAGATTGGAGGTGTAGTAGCTTATGTGGGGAAATTGAGAGATGGATTGGGAGATGAATTCTTCCAAGAACTAATAGTGGGAGCTTTATGATGATGAGAATAAGAAGAAGAAGAAGTATAGTGATGAAGGGAAAGAAGTGCAGAAGAATAAGAAATCGCCTGAAGAGAGGAAGAAGAAGAAATCGGCTGAAGAGGAAGATGAAGTCACGAGTACTTTTGGTATTTCACATATGAGTATTTTGGTAATAATAAAAATTTGAAATGTGGGTGTGCCCAGCAAGTTACGTGAGTGCATTTAGAATTTCTCTTTGTTTAGTGAAATAACCAGCGCTATTGAAATATTACAATATTCGATGAACTATACATCTATGTGGAGCTTCTATGAAGTCTCCCTAAATTGACTGAAAATACGTACTCCACGTATATTCTCCAAAAGTTTCAAGTCTTTTTTAATCTCTTGTTCACAATAAGTGGAGTTGATATTGCAATTGGTCATGTTGAACTTTTCCAAAACATCGTTGCATATTTCTTTTGACAATAAAGTAAGCTCTTAGGCCCATAGTTCACCTCAAAACGTAGGAAGTGTGAACGCTCTTGGGCTCTTTTTATCTTAAATTTGGCAGAGAAATGCTTATGACTAGGTTCAGTTTCTTCATCATCTTTTGTGAGTATGCGATCATTGTTGGGGATTTTCAAAATAGTAAAGAACCTTTTAGATTTCATTACTAGAATCCGACATGGGCTATTATTGAAAATAAAATATTATTTATTTATGCTTCTTAGTGTTACTCTATTTGAGTTAGTATGGAAGGGTGTGGGCTTGGGCTTGGGAACTCATTGAGGAGCCCTGTCTTTTGCCATTTATTGAGGCTAATTGGGTTGACCCGACACCCAATATCCATTTGAGTTGGATTGGTTTCCTTCTTCTTTAGGGTTAGTTTGGCAATTTATTAACATAGTAAAAGTCAAGTAAAGCTGATGACGCCAAAAAATATCTTCGGGCACCACCGGTCAAGTGATGAATAATTAATGTGAAAATAGAGAGAGAGAAAGAGAGAGAGGGTTTATAGTGGTTCGGTCAGTGACCTACGTCCACTTTAAGATGATGATTTTACTTCTCAAGTATGCAAAGATTACAGACTTAGAGAATACAGATGAGATATGCAGAGTACTGATAGAAATTGCTTGCCCCCAGTGACGGTGGGGCTCTGTGTTTTATAGTCGTTCCCTAACAGATGGGGACGACTCTTCAGCAACGGATGCTTCGTTTTGGCGGAGCCTCCGAACCGCCCTCAACAGACGAGGCAGATAGGATCCCCCCCGCAGGACTTGGTAAAAGCAGGTAGAAGGGAACGACGCGCTGACTTCGTCACTTCGTGGATTCGGACCCGGACCTGACCCATGACGAGTGGGTTTGGACCTGGGCTCAGCACGGCCTTGGGTCACTCAGACCTGACTCACCACCATGGACTGAGTCACTTGGGCCTGACCTATCATTGTGGACTGAGTCATTTGGGCCTGACCCATCATTTGCCCCCCAATGCCCCTTGTCTAAGAAAACTTGGAGAAGGGGCATTAGCCTGAATTCTTGAGCTCTGGGTGGTGGAGACTCTCTTTGCTGGATGACTGTTTTGGCGCCCGCGAGGAGGGAGCAGGGATGGGGGGAGCCCGTGCTGGAGCAGCAGTGGCGAGGGGCGCCCAGGGCGCCCGCGTTACAGAGGCAGGGATGGCGGGCGCCCATGCTGGAGCAGCAGGCGAGACTGCAGCAGCAACAGCCGAGAAGCCGCAGCAGCAGCCGAGGCCAAGATGGCAGCAGTAGACGAGACTGCCGAGATGACCGCAGCAGTGCGGCCGAGATGGCTGCAGCAGGCGAGAATACCGAGATGACTGCAGTGGGTGAGACTGCTGCAGCAGCCGAGATGACCACAGCAGCAGCCGAGGCCGAGATGGCGGCAACAGACGAGAATGCCGAGATGACTGCAGTGGGTGAGAATGCAGCAGCAGCCGAGATGACTGCAGCAGCAGTAGACGACACTGCCGGGATGACCGCAGCAGACGAGAATGCCGAGATGACTGCAGCACCAGCCGAGATGGCGGCAGTAGCCGAGACTGTAGTAGCAGCCGAGGCCGAGATGCCAGCAGTAGGCAAGAATGCCGAGATGACTACAGCTCCAGCCGAGATGGCGGCAGTAGCCGAGACTGCAGTAGCAGCTGAGGCCGAGATGCCAGCAGTAGGCAAGAATGCCGAGATGACTGCAGCTCCAGCCGAGATGGCGGCCGCACTCGAGAATGCCGAGATGACTGCAGTACAGCCGAGATCGAGACTGTAGCAATGCCAAGATGACGCAGCAGCAGGCGAGTTTGCAGTAGCAGCCGAGGCCGAGATGACTGCAGCACTAGTCGAGATGGAGACGGCATCAGCAGCCGAGGCCGAGATACCAGCAGGCGAGAATGCCAAGATGACTGAAGCTACAGCCGAGATGAAACAGCAGCGACCGAGCTAGGGCGCTCGTGCGTGGAGAAGCAGTAGCGACCGAGTTGGACGTGGAGTGGCAGCAGCGGCCGAGCTGTTGCCCGGCGTGGAGAAGCAGCAGCGCCCGAGCTGGTTGCCCGCGCGTGGAGAAACTGCAATGGCCGAGCTGAACGTCCCTGGCGCTCGACGTGGAGAGGCAGAAGCGGTCGAGCTGGGTGCCCCTGGAGCCAGGCCTGAGGAGATAGCAGCAGAGACAGCAAGGGCGCCCAGCTAGGCGAGGCAGCAGGGGTGCCCAGCTAGGCGAGGCAGCAGGGACGCCCAGCTAGGCGAGGCAGCAGCAGCAGCGCCCTGGGCGACCTGGAAATGACCTGAGCGAGCTGCTTGGGAGAGCCAGGGCCGCCTTGGGCGAGCTGGGGCTGCCTTGGGAGCTCTGGGCGCTATGGAGGAGGCTGGCCTTGGCTTGCAGGCATCAAGAGGCGCCACTTTGGGCGAGCTAAAGGGGGTCTGGTTGCCCTGTGGATGCTGGGTTGGCTCATTTGGGCGGCCAGACAGTTGAGTAAGCTAATTTAATGTAGTCCCTCGGGTTGCAGATAACCTGTGTTTCAAGATCCTTTTGAAACTGTGCTTTTGGCGCCCCATGAGAGAGCCGCTAAGCTGGAAATAGGCTGCCTGTTTGAGAACAATGCAGAGGTAGGCCAAGCTTTTTTGGCGACCCGCGAGAGAGCCGCTAAGCTGGAGATAGGTTGCCTGTTTGAGAACAGTGCAGAGGTAGGCCAAGCTTTTTTGGCGACCCGCGAGAAAGCCGTTAAGCTGGAGATAGGCTGCCTGTTTGAGAACAGTGCAGAGGTAGGCCAAGCTTTTTTGGCGACTCGCGAGAGAGCCGCTAAGCTGGAGATAGGCTGCCTGTTTGAGAACAGTGCAGAGGTAGGCCAAGCTTTTTTGGCGACCCGCGAGAGAGCCGCTAAGCTGGAGATAGACTGCCTGTTTAAAAATAGTGCAGAGGGGCAGGTCAAGCTTTTGGCGATCCACGAGATGATTCACCTCGCCTAGACCTGTTGATTTCCTCAGCATTCATATACTTTTGAGCTTTTGCCATCAGTTCTGGCATGCTCTTTGGCGGGCGCTTCATCACCGAGAAGAGGAAGCTCGATGAGCGAAGGCCTCCCAGAAAGGCTGTCATGGACACCTTGTCTTCAGGCTCTTCGACCTGAAGTATCTCCTCGTTAAAACGAGTGAGGTAGCTCCTGAGGCTCTCATTTTTGTCCTGCTTTATGCTGAGCAGGTGTGTGGCAGGCTTCTGGTGGCGGCGCCCTCCGATGAAGTGCAAGATGAATGACTTGCTCAACTCTCCAAAGGTGGCGATAGAGGCTGGGGCGAGGTTGGCAAACCACTGCCGAGCGGAGCCCTTCAGTGTTGTTGGGATCGCCCTGCACATTATCTCGCCAGGGATATTATGCAGCTGCATTTTGGTTTTGTACATCTCTAGGTGGTCCAGTGGATCCTTCGTCCCATCGAAGGTCTCCACGGATGGCATTTTGAACTTTCGAGGGAGTGGGTAGTTCACCACGTCAGGCTTGAACGGTGTATCCATTCGCCCGACTAGATAATCTACCGTCTCCAGTGCCCGAGCCCTTATGGCGTTGAAGACATCGCCCAATTGATTCTGCATCTCTCTGATCCTTTCCTCCTAGTGATTGCCGGGTTCTCTCGATCGATCGCAGAAATGACTCCCCGCTTCTATACTTTGATTTTCGCTCTCCTCCTCTTGGAAATGGGGCTCCTCCCCATTAGAAATAGAGGGAGGAGGCGAAAGTCCGCCATGATTCGCTCCACCTGGAGGTGGGGGTCCTCCAAGCTGGGCTCCTCCGGGGGGCGGAGGAACTCCGTGATGGGCGCGACCTTGTGGGTCGACCAATAATACTCCAAGAGGGGCACCAGGGGGAACTCCTCGAGCGCCATACTGAACTCCTGCTCCATGGGGATGGGCGCCCAGGCCCTGGGCGCCATGGTGATGGGCGCCCAGCCCTTGGGCGCCATGTGGATGGCCGCTCGGGCGAGGCGCTCTCCTGCGAGGAGCCGTTGGATGTCTTTGGCGATGCGCTCCCTGCGGTGCTCCTCCAAGTTGCACTCCTCCTTGCCCCGCAAGTATGAGCTGTAAGATCTGCTGGTTTTGGGTTACCAGCTGCTGCATTGTCGCCAATATTTGTTGAGGAGTGGGATCAGGAGCGGTAGCGTTTGGAGGAGGATTATCCTCTTCCTCTCGCCTGGGATTGTCTTCTTGTCGCCTCGTCGATCTGGTGGTGGTCATCATAGCTTTTGAAAATGAAGTGTTATGAAGTGAGAATTTTGACGTTCCCACAGACGGCGCCAAACTGATGATGCCAAAAAGTATCTTCGGGCACCACCGGTTAAGTGATGAATAATTAATGTGAAAATAGAAAGAGAGAGAAGGTTTATAGTGGTTCGGTCAGTGACCTACGTCCACTTTAAGATGATGATTTTACTTCTCAAGTATGCAGAGATTACATATTTAGAGAATACAGATGAGATCTGCAGAGTACTGATAGAAATTGCTTACCCCCCAGTGACGGTGGGGCTCTGTGTTTTATAGTCGTTCCCTAACAGATGGGGACGACTCTTCAGCAGCGGATGCTTCGTTTTGGCGGAGCCTCCGAACCGCCCTCAACAGACGAGGCAGATAGGATGCCCCCCGCAGGACTTGGTAAAAGCAGGTAGAAGGGCAAAAGTACTTTAATTCAAAACTCCATCCACCATTTAAAAAAAAAAAAAAGCAACCACCTTTATCCACTAAAATACAAAAGAGAAAAAACACTCCACTTTCCCATACAAAAAGTTAAAAAGATTCCATAACAAACAACTAAAAATAAAATACCATCATAACTCACTTATAATTTATTCGTTCTTTAAAATTAATTTTACTTCACTTGACTTTATTAGTAGAGTTGCCATAATGAATAACGGATTAGGTAGCCAATTGTGGAATTCAAATCTCCAACCTTCAAAAGGAGGAATAACAGGACGGGCAGCCAAATGTGGAATTCAAATCTCCAACAGTCATGTAAAGACTAGCAAAGGAGGCCCGGGCTAAGCCCGGGTTCGTACTAATAAATAAATAAATATATGTATATATATAAGTAGCTAATTTCAAATTGTAGCCATTTGGGCGGTTTAAAAAAACTGAAAATTAATTACAAATTTTACTAAAAATATATTAACTTTCATAAAAATAAATATATTTGAACCGAAAATTTGTTAAGAACGCAACGATTTCGCTTTTGAAGAAAATGTAAAAGCTATAGAATATCATATTAGTAAATGAAGGTTGGTATAGCCCGAGCCTAAGTTAGATCAATCTACAATCATCATATTGTAATTAGATGAAATACTATTTGATTTTTGAGTAAAATGAAATTCATCACATGCATATATAAAATGAAAAAAAAAAAAAAAATGCAAACCCTCTGTATTTAAGAAAATCCCTTTCTTTCACCGACTCGGATAATAGCTTACTACTATTTTATAGTCTTCTTATAGCTCAAGAAAGAATACCCCAATGCTACTGAATCCTCTATAGAGCAGTCTCAAGCCATGTGGCCAACCTGGTAGTGACAAACTTGACCTGTTAGTGACAAACTTACAAGTAGAGTTGCTGAGGGTCTAATAAAAGATGGATAACTGAGAATTAGAGGATCTGCTCATTGTTGGAATCAATTGGAGAGAGAAACCCTACATAAATTTCGGGAGTTACTGGAAGTATTGTACAATAAAAATGTGAGAGGAGTGAGAAAACTTTAATGTGAAAACCGTTTTGAAAAGTTAAAAAAGGATACAATGTGAGAGGATGGGAGTGGCTGAACTTTAATGGGGATATGATTATAAGAAGTAAAGAGGGAAGAATAGTCAAAATTAAATGTATGCGGTCAAAATCAATTAGAGAATTGCAGATTGAAACCAGTCCCTTTCATATTATATAATTCACGAAAAGCTACAAGTCACATTATCAAGATCGAAGAGCTACCTAAAAGTTAAAACAAATTTATTAGTACATTATTTTATATCATAGTCCACTAGTGGTTAAAGGATCTAAATCATTTGTAACTCAAGGGCAATGAACTGTGTGGGTTTGAATGATCAAAATTAAGTTCATTAGAAGAAACAGAAACAACTAAGCTTACAACCGAAAAAAGAAAAGATCTGATGCTGTCCTCAAGATGGTGTAAGACAGCAACTTACCATCTTAATTGTCACATGTGTGTCGTACCTTTACTCCACCAAAGCATGCATATCAAACACCATTTTACAACTTAGCCAAATCTAAACCAATTTAAAAAAAAATAAATTCAAATTCACTAACTCCATGAATTGGAGTTCAACTATGGACTCTAATCTTAATCATATTCATCTAGCTTTGAACTTCATTAAAAAAAAAAAAAAATAAGTTACTATAAAAAACTCAAGTGCCTATGATGATTAGGGATGTAAATAGTTTTCTGATTCTCCGATTACCCGGAGGTTCCAACCCGTTAAAAACCGGGTCTGGATCCTTATTTAGGCCCCAATAAATAAATGGGTCCGGGTCTGGTTCCACCTTGGTTTCGGATCCGTGGACTCAAAACCCGACATGTTACCTCAACTTTTGAAAATCTATCCCAAAAACCATGTTCTTTTAATATGATTCTCTATCTAGAGCCGGACCCAGATCCAGACTTGTCTCATATATGGTTTTGGTTCCATTTCCGGAGCCAAGAAACAGGTTCTGAAACGGTAACGGATCCGGATTCGGATCCGGATCCGTTTCCCATTTCTCCTTCACAGTTTCAATTTCGGGTCCACCATGGACCCAGACCGGAACCGACCCGTTTACAACCCAAATATGACTTCTTTCCTTCTTTTATTTCCTCAAAAGTCCGGGTCATCATATTATCCTCCATGGTATATAATTAACCCAATGATGTATCAAAGTAAAAAATTTAAGCCAGAAAATATACATGGTTTTGCACCCAGAATGGATTAAATCAAGAAAATATACATGGTTTTGCACCCAGAATGGATTAAATCAAATGGTCCATCTCAGTCCATAAAAAAACAAACAAAGATTATCATGTAATCAATACTCAGTATAACCCTCCAAAAGTATCACAAAGAAAGAGAAAATAAGTAACAAGAAAATTGGTAAAGAATCCTCACGCGTCCCTAAATCTAAATGCGTTTTCAGCAACCAAAAGCAAATATTCATGACATATGGCATGCGAGCTACACGATGATTTTTGATGATTTTTTTTTTTTTCGCGCATCAAATCAGCAGAAGTTGGAGAAGCTCCGGGAGCCGTTGCTCCCCGGCGAGATCGCGAAATGCCAGAGCCTCCGGACAGCGTTAACCCGATTCTTCCGACACAAAAACTCCTCGGCATAAACCCTCTCCACCCTCCGATTCACATCGTGCAAGAACACGTGCGTCACCCCCTCCCCCTTCCGACTTCTCGCCATCACCGCCGCCGAGTAGATCGCACCCATCCTCCCCGGCAAGTCTCCGGCGTAGCCCCTCGGCGCATCGATCATGATCAGATCCCACTCCCTCTCATACACCTCCTCCGGCAGGTCGCTGAGCGCCAGCTCGCACCGGACATTGCCCTTGAGGGCGGCGGCGGAGGGGAGGAGGCAGGAGGGCTCGGAGCGGTAGGCGGAGAGGAGGCGGTTGGCGTCGGAGAGGCGCGTACGATAGCGGACGGTGTGGGCACGGAGGGACGGGGCGTCTTTTAGCACGGACTGGACCCACTTGGGGTCCTCCTCGAGGAATAGGGTGGTGCCATGTGGATTGAAGGAGGACCACATGAGGGAGTCGTGGCCGAGGCCGAAGACGAGGAAGTTGCAGGGGGAGAGGCGGCGGAGGACGTCGAAGGAGACGCGGATCTCCGCCAGGGACTGCTGGGGGACGGTGGCGGAGGTGGCGTAGTGGAGGACGGCGTCACGCTGGAGTGAGGTGGCAGCAGTGGGATCTGTGGAGGACGAAAAGGAGGAGCAGTGGAATGGACGGTCGGATGTGAGCTTGGAGATGGAGAGGATGAGGGACCCACCTAGGAGGCTAAAGGTTGCAAGGGCTAGGAACCATGGTTTCTCAGCTAAGGTGAGACGGATCATGATCTCTCTCTGATCCTTGTTGCTGCTATGTGACTTGCTTTGGGTTCCCTCCTCTCCCTCTCCCTCTCCCTCTCCTCTTTTTTCTCTCTTTAACTTTGTACTCGTGAGTGGTTTTGGGGTGGGTAGCTTTTGTCAATGATAAGACTTCCCCCAACAGGGAAGGTGATGAGGGCTCCATTTATAATTTTAAGGTGGACCATCATGTTTTTCTGTTCTGTTCTCTTCTCTTCTCTTCTCTATTATTGGATGAACATGGCTCTACCTTCTACATGAAAAATATATATATATATATATATATATTAAAAGGGATGTAATTTGGGTTGGGCCAAATTTGAAATTGGACGACCCAATCAAGACGAAAATAAGTTTTGGTTCAGCCCCAATGTGGATGTGGCATGGACAAGGGTATTTTAGTGTCCATTAATAGAGTTGCAAATTGATATCCAATTATCCACAAAGTCTTTGGCTCTGAATAAAGAAGTTATGGAACCTACTTTTTGGATATGATAGAAAGTTGAATTCAATTCTAGATCTAACCACATAAAAGTGGGAACGCTCTGGATCCAGATTCTTATTTTTGTTAGTCCCAACTTTTTTTTTTTTTTTGGTGATTGGAGGGTTTTCAATCATTTGGGCTGGATTAAGTCCTCCGGGCCCAGAGGGAAGCCGAGTAAACTCTCATGTAGCCCCAGTGTGGTAATGTAGTTTCGAACTTACAACCTCCGAGTACAAACCGTACTCTTAAGCCAACTGAGTTACCCCTTGGAGTTATTAGTTCCAACTCTAGGATCAATATTTAGGACAATTGCATTCACATATCCGAAATAAATAAGTTTTATGGACTTTTTAGCTTCACAATATTTATATTTGGGAATCTACTTAGCTTTAATTATTTTTCATTTAACGGCATCACTTGTGTATTTAAAAGTTTAATTTTGAAGCCCTTTTAAACCACTAAACATACTATATGGATCTGATCATGATTGTGTGATAGATAGAGATATAAACAAACCCAGAGCGATGAGCAAATTGCATACTGTTTATATGTTTTCCAACTCATTGAACCCACCGAGAAGCATGTTAATAATGGGCATGAAGGAAAGCATTCCAATAATGGGCATGAAGGGAAAGGGTGCAAAGGACTCATTTTGACACACTTTATATGACAACAACTCTGTCACCCTCCATTTTTATCATCATGGATGGAATTGGAAGGCCTATTTCTGGCCTCCACCATCCATTTTCCTTGAGCATTGATGGAGGGGCGACTTACTACATCAACTCAGTTGAGGCATCCCTACCACCTCATTTTCTTCATTATTACTAGCCCATTTCTACCCCCTCATGTGCCAAACCACAGCTTCAAATATAATACAGCAACAGTGTCGATATAAGCCACTGGCACTACTTTATTCAGAACAGTTTATGTTGGCTGATGCTTCTTCCTTGGTGGTATTGGATAAGAAACAAAGGATCCACATCTTGTGCTGCAGGAATATTACAATACTCCACCACCCTTTTAGAATGTGCCACTTGTAATAGTTAATCTAATCGGTCATGTCTTAACAAATCTGAAAAGATCCTAGTATTTTATATTTATCCAATAAAAAAGATCAGATTAATTAGGTTGACAGCTATTCATAGAAACTTGAATTTAATTAGGTTGACCGCTATTCATAGAAACTTGAATTTTTATATACTGACGTTTCAATTATTAGCTTGGAATTAGACAGGCAACGAGGAATAGAGGGCTGACCTTGTGGGTAAGGCACCCGCAAATTTGGTGGGAGCTCTTTACTTTCTATGTCATGGCAAGTGGGACAATCTAATTTGGGGGTTTAGCGTTTGAAAACTTTAAGAAATAAGCTTTGATTGATGAATTAGAGCTTATTTGAGCATGTGGTTTTAGAGCTTATTTATAAATTGGAGACTTTGCCTCCGAGAAAAAAAATTTAAGTGAAGGGAACCTGCTTTTTTTAAAGAGCTTTTTTGGCTAAAGGAGATGGATGTAATTAGTGCAAATTATTGGATGAAAATGACGTCATAAGATTTTCAAAAATGATACAAGTGGAGGGTTCTACATTGTAATTTTTAAAAGTGGGCCCAATTATTACAATTCTTAAAGGTGGACCTAAATACCTCATGAATTAAGAGTTTTCTTTTCTTTATACTTTACCAGATGTAGTACTAATTATAAATTAGATTTTAAAAATTAGAGTTTATATTTTAGGTCCAAACTCATGGAAAAATTGGCGAGGCTTCTCAATGAACCCCAACTTACGATTACCTAAATTCTAAAGGGCTCAAAGTAAATGCCCCTTTCTTTTATAGGTTTTCTTCAAAACTTACTATTATACAAGCTAGGTCTACCATTATATTGATCACTTATAAAATATGTGATTTAAAACTAATAAAAAAATATCAATTGTTTTATAGTAATCAATCTAACGGTGAGCCCAAGTCCTATTGAAATGAAACTTATAGAAAGAGGGGCCAACATTTATATTAAGCGGTTTAAATATTCATAAGTAGATCACATTCAAAAGCATTGGGAATTACTCGTGAATCTAGACCAGAGCCGGAAAAAGACAACTCGACCTGACCCGCACGTGACCCACATAATATAGGGTCAATTCGTTTAACCCACGTAACTCGTTTTTCTTTTTCTTGCAACTAAAACTTATACTCAATACTTAATTCCTTGCTGTGTAACTTTTTATTTTGATATGACGTTTTTTTTTAATGAAAACTTTATCTTATTTCTATTAGTTTTATTATTCTATTTCTATAGTCGTTATTTAAATATATATATATATATATATATACCATACTTAAGGTATAAAATAATTCATTCTCTTTCTTTTTATCTCAAGTAGGCCTTAAGAACATTTCTGTGTGCTCTTTCCTTTTACGAGGATGGTGGATATGACATAAACAACATAAATAATTAAGTAAAGGCTGAGTTCATGCTAGTTTCCACGTTACTTTCTCCGTAAGCTGCAAAAAATAAGAGAAAAGGCCAATAGTGGGATCATGATCCAGGTTTGAGACTAAATTCCCAACACAATATCAGTCGAGACTAGGTTTGGTTTAAGATTCTATATGAAGCAAATCAATGTTAGGCTTATCATAACTCACATGGAGCTTGTCCATATTGCCTATCATTATAGGTTTTAAATTGCATCAATAGGATTTAGAAAGTTAAGGATTGTTCATTTATATCTAATCTCATTTTTACGAATTAACTTATTGATTTGGGTGTAATTTAAAATTTAGGTATGGTTAGAGCCATAGAGGACTATTGTTAAAGAAGTTAAGTTTTGATGTAGGTTATGCGGGGTTAACCAGGTGGGTCGGGCTGGGTTGACCTGCAGTGGGTGCAAGTTAGGAGTATCCAGCCTCTTTAATAACCGATCTAAACCGTTTAGCCCGACTTAACCCGTTTGCCACCTCTAAATAGGGTCATCAGCAATCTTTATTAGATTAAAAAGATGCATAACCCCTTGGACATGAGTTTGGATCCTCAACGGTTATAAACCAATTATGTAGTACTTTTTTGAAACTCCATCTTAAGGCCCACGAATAGATAATTTAAACCGTTCTAGATGAGTGTCATCCCTTCTACTACCAATATATCTTCAAGTTTCAGTCTAAATGGAGTGAGTCCCACCGAATAATTAATCACCATGACAGGAACATGATTTGCATCACGTCAATAGCCATGCCATGTCAGCGCCAATCATGTTCCTTGCACATACCTGTTTTTTCAATCCCGTCGTCCCTTCATGGTTGGCACTCATCTAGGTGGTTCATCTCACCTTCTCACCTTAACATTTCTCTACTCATGTATAAATATAGAGAACTTTGTTTAGGCGTGAACCGTCTGCACACAGAGACACTGCCTTTGGCCTATGGGCTGGCCCACATGTGGTCATGCCGATCATTGGGAGGGTGAGAGAGAGAGAAAATTGTGCAATTGAAGTCCCCAAGAATATATTTTTAAGGGCAGAAACTACGCTGCATGGTAGTATGGTGCAGCCTCCATATCAAAAACATTGGTGGGGCCCACCTTTGGAAAATCCAAACCTCTTATTAGCTCTAGTATCATTGTAGTGGTCAAATGATAAACTATTATTTAAATTAGTGACATGGCCACCGTTTGATCAACTAAACTTGGAATATGTGATTAACTTTCTTTACTTTTCTATTTTTAATGGCAAAAAAAAATGGAAGGAGCCTCTTATGTGTGAAACTTGGTGATCAATCCATCGGTAGGCCCACTAAAATAGACTTTGAATATTCAAATACGAACCATACAATGGGTCTGAGGGCTGTGGAGCGGTTTGGATTTTCCAAAGGTAGGCCCCACCCATGTTTTTGACATGGGCGCTGGCACCTATTTTTAAAGTGCACGGGTCCCACTGAACCCAACAACGGGGAAGGTGCATGCTCTCTTCTTATTTGTGTGGGCTCTTTCCTTGGGTGTGTGTATAGGCTCTTTTTCCATGTGTATGGGCTCTCTCGTGGATCCAGTCCCTTTGGCTGAGGTTATAAAAGAAAGGAAAAGGAAATGATAAGAGGGAGGGTGACTGCCCTATGGGGCTCACTTGATATTTTGATTTTCTTATTGGATGCTTCTCTCTAATTCAAAGCTGGCACAAAGCAATAAGTAGTACGTCTCTTACCAGAAAAGAGAAGGAAAGAAAAAAAAGGGCAGGAAGAAAAAAGGACTCTAATGAGGAATCCCAATCGTCCAAGAACCCCATAAGCAGACAGCACACTGTGCCCATGAGTCATGACTGGAAAGATTTTCACCTGTAAGCAGACAGCACATTCTGCATATGAGTTCCAGCTTGTGGGGCCAAACTTTGATGCTATCGTATAATTAAGGGCAGGGCAGGGCAGATGGAATGGAATATTTTTAGGAGGAATTCTAAAAAGACATACCCTTTTTGTCTCTATGCTTTTAGGGCCTCGAGTCCACCTTGAGTCAATTCAACCATTTCACACCTGCTATTCCGTGAACTGGGATAAAGCCCAAATTTGGGTTGGAATGAAATAACAAAAAAATGATACTAAAAATCATTAGACTTTGTGGCCATGGATGAAGGGGTAAGTATGATCTAATAGAGTTGAAAATTTTTACATGAGATCATATTCAATTCAACGGCATTCCATAGTTGTTGTATGCCGTAGTGGGCTCAACTGGGAGGGGCACTTTTTTGTTTAAAAAAAAAAACCCTCCCCACACCCCACCTGCGCGGGAAGTTTTCTAGCGCTCATCATCTTTTACTATTACTTTTTATGTAAATTTTAGGTCGATCAAATTATCCTAGCCCTTGATTTAACAATTTTAAATTTAACTCCTTTTTTTTTTTTAAGTTCAGTAAAAATTCAATGGTGAGTAAAAATTCAATCAACAAAAAACTATTCTAGATCACAGGCAATTGAAAGGGAAAGATGAGCCCTCCTAAGAGAAAATTCTTCATACTGACTGTACATGAACTTTTTGACCAGGGAAACTTTCTCCTAGGCCTGCCGTGAATTAAGGAGGGTCCTGGGAGCCATACCTTGTTGACGGACGGATCAAAAGAACATCCACATATGAGAATTTCTCACTTCGTAACTGGTGGGGCACAATGCCTTCCACTGGCCGAAAACTCTAAGAACAGGCAGCCGTTTGATCATAACAAATGTTTATAAACAGCAGAATATTAAGAAGAATACCATCCAAATGTTTTACCTTTTTTTTTTTCACATGCGGCCCCTCCTATTAATCTCTGTTGAATTTTCATAAAGCCCAAATTTGAAATTTTGATATTTTTCTGACCACCACCACCACCATCATCAAAACCTTGTCCCAACTATGATGGGGTTGACTACACGAATTATGTTTCTCAATTTCGATCTATCTTGAGCCAGATTCTTAGATATGTTACACTTTCTTATATCTATTTTTACCACATCCATCCATGTCCTCTTTGGCTTACCCATTTTTTTGGTGGACAATCAACCTTTATAGCCAAACTTTTCCTTATCGGCGCTGTTACCGGCATACATTGTACATGCTCAAACCATCTCAAACAGGTTACTCTAATATTATCCCCTATTGTTGCTACCCCTAAATGCTCTCGAAAGCGCTCATTTCTAATTTTATCATTTCTAGTTTTACCACACATCCATCTCAACGTTCTCATATCAGCTATATCCATTTTGTACATATGCTGCTTCTTGATTGACCAACATTCTGTTGCATAGGTCATAACCGGTCTAATCGCTGTTCTGTTTAATTTTCCTTTTAATCTTGTTGGCATTTGTCGATTACAAAAAATTTTAGAAGCACAAGTCAACCATTCCGCTTTTATCATATGTTCGACATCTTCATCAATCTCTCAATCATTATTAATTATAGAGCCAATGTAACATAAAGAATCACTTTGTGGTATCTCAAGGTCTTCAATTCTTATAGTTGTTTCAGCTCTTTCTATATGCCCATTGAATTTACAATTCATATATTCTGTCTTTGTACAACTTATTTTAAAGCCTTCCGCCATCTCTCGAGTTTTGTATTCATACCATTTCTTGATTCATCTACCAACACAATATCATCTTCAAACAATATGCACCAAGGTACCTCTTCTTGAATATAAGTAGTTAATTCATTCATAATCAGTAAAAAGAGATAAGGACTTATGACTAACCCCTGATGCAAATATATGGTCACAAGATACTCTTCTAACTGTTGGTCATTTTTTTATTTAAATCGTAAAATGATTTATCCTTAAAAATTATTAAACTTGAGGGCGATAGGGCTCCAAGCTGTAGTTCAGATGGTTGAAATATAGGTATGTGAACAAGTGTTCTCCAATGTAGCCAGGCCGTGGATTAAGAGATTTCGATAATGTAGTGAGGTCGATAATTTGCATTCCATACCAATAGGTCCGAATTAGGGTTGCAAATTGATCTTTGATCCTCTGGTGCCTGTTATCCGAATAAATCAAGTCTGAAACTCAATTTTGGTTTAGATAGATATAATTGGATCCACATTGGAAACCTTTTTCGGACACAGTTAGAGATCGAGTCCGATACCAAATCTATACAAGTTCCAGCCTAATGAACCGAAACCTAACTTATCCTTCAAATAAGGGACAGACTAGCCGTTTTTAAGACTTGAGAGGTCTATAAGCTCTTGAGGTTTTGTGTATTTTGTCACCTGTTTTCCTTTTTTCACAATTTTAAACTGAGCTGGATATGGGCATAGTAAACAAATTCCTTCCATTCCAACCAAATTTTTTTTTTTTTTTTTTAAACTTCCATATCATTTTTCTTATTACTATTAACGTAGTTGGACTTTGGAAGGTAATCAAGCAAATTGACTGTTGATTCATGCATTCTATTCTTCTTGGGTTCATTACAGTCAGAGACTAAATGTATGGATTATCAATACAAATAGGAGGGACTTATTATATTAAATTGGTCTACTGCTTCTTTCTTAGTGATAAACAAAAATATAAAACAAAAAAATCCATCATCATCAAAACCTTATCCCAATTATGTTGAATAGGCTATCAGAACTGCAAAATTGTTAGAAATTTGGACCCAAAACCTTTAACTGCATTTGAAACTAAAACCGAGTCCTGAAACTTTTAACTGCAATTGCGACGGGACCCTAAACCATCAAATTCGCTGTCTCTGAACCGGATTTGGATCCGGATCCATCTTTTACAAAATGGATTTGGATTTGGACACAACATGGTTCCGCTCCAAACCCGACCTGTTTGCAAAGAGATCTAGATTGGCATGGGCCCACATCTCTCTCTCTCTCTCTCTCTCACACACACATCTTAGATAAAAGATCCTTCTTATGGCTAGGGGACCTATTTTGAGCCCTGCAGAAACAACCCCAACTTCGGATCTTATATCAAAACTTTCCTTCATTTTATATGGTCTATATAAGGATATTAGTGCATCTCTTTGGATCTGAAATGTAACTAAACCTGCACCAATCCATTAGTGCTAGAGCAGCCTGACAGAGATCTGCATCTCGATGGGCAACATAGCTCAGGAGATTATAACCATATAGACAAGCACATCCATACAAATCTTTTTAAGGAGAGGTCCAGCCTCTTAAGGCCCTCCAAAGCCCTCCTTGGGTTCAATATATACCCGCCACCCCATCCCGCCCCCCACCATTACTCAGGTATGCAATGGAGTCAAGGTATGCGTTTAAATATCAGATGTTACTTGTGTTATTCAAATCTATCCTATGTATTATATAGATCCGATTAAAGATATGTTCGTAGCAAACTAACAAAACTACCTCATGAATCCAAACCAAAAATCTCCTTGAAAGGCAATCTCATTCCCAACCTTCCAATCAATGGTTTTTTTGTAAGCTTACACCATTTATCCACATTCACGCAGTTTCTGAAGTGTTACCAGTGCAAAAGACAATTTAGGCCATCCCATCATCACCACTTGCAGTGCAGATCGATCCCAGGAATAAATATGTTAGCAGAAGTACAGTTTATAATCAAATTACCCCGCTCTTTGTGCATTAACTGAGATTAAATGATATGAGTGGAGGATATTTTCTGCGCACTAAAAAAAAGTACAAGCAATGGAATCTTACTTACTGCAGAAACTTACCCAAAAAGGAAAACCCGAAACATGTATCTGACAAGAATTCCATCCACTGAAAGTCTTGGGGGCTTCTTATTTCTTTGGACACCTCCCAAATGAGTAAAAGGTACACAAAATGAACTTAAAGAGGAATTCCAAGAGACTTCTTCATCTTCTCAACCTCCAAATACACAGTGGAATATGGGAGGAACTCATTGAAATGGCTGCGACTGAGGTCGTTAATTGCAACAGCAAGTTTGGGTATCTCTGTGATCTCATCGTAGGTCAAACTACGAACAAACCTGGCTGGATTACCAGCCCAGAGTTCACCAGTTGGGATCCTCCTGCCCGGGGGAACTACAGACCCAGCTTCAAGGATGGAGTGGGTTTCCACCAATGAACCTTCCATAAGGATGGAGTGCTGACCGATGATGCACTCTGGCTCAATGGTGCAGGATCTCAGGAGACTGTAAGCCCCTATCGTCACAAACCTCTCAATAGATGTCTCCGCTGGAAGTCCTGGCAGAAAAGTGCAAACCAGAGATGAGCTACCAAATAACACTCATTTGATACTGAAAACATTACACTAGGAACACATCAGCTGAGCCTTAAAATAGCAGAGGTGCAAATGGAACCTTCAAATACAGCACAACTATGACCTCCTGGATGCAAGGTAGGTCCTATCAGATCAATAACAAAACCAAACCATGGTCCTGACTTGTACCATTCGATGTGAGCACACTCTAATGCTCAGAGCCTTATTTCCAAAAATTTGAAAACTACTTCGAAGTCCAAGTATCAAATGCGGCCAAAAATTGGACTCAAGGAAAGGTAACTCAATACTGTAATTGATATATAAGGATAAATAATGGCCATTACTAAAGCAACATCATCAATGGAAAAGGAAATATGTGAAAACTAACACTGACATTGTGACCTCTGTGTTATCTCTGTTCCGGCTTGAAAGTTGTAAGACAACAACAACAACATGCAGGCTCAAATCAATCCAGTAAATTCAATTTGATTACCTCAAATCAGTTAAGCTTCTTGAGTCACAAAATTTTTGAACAATATGAATAATCAATTAATCTTGTTCTTCAGAACCAGCAAGGATCATTCTGCCAGTCAATTTTATTTTGAAAGTTGCTGAACTGATCAAACTCCATCCACAAAAAACATCAGTTAATTTAAGTAAATAACGTCAATTGTCAAGCACGTTGCATTTTGCAACCACCCTAACTTTCCTGACTCAAGAAGATTCTCCATTCATGCAATATAAACAAACTGAAAGGGCTAAAAAAGCAAGTATCTTACAAGTTCTTCATCAGCACCACCAAATTATGGGAGTGGCAGATTGAAGCATGTATCTAGATCAGCTCAATGCACTCCAAAGCCTACTTTTAGTATGATATTATGACAGATGATCCCTGTCAAGTGCACCCAGGAAAATTGAAGCTTGAAAGGTTTGCTGGAGAAAGATTGGTTTGCTGGAGAAGATGGGTATAGTCTAGAACACATGTGAAGATGCGAAATACATTCCATAACCACTTAGGAAGTGCAGCCCAAGTTCAGGCTCAATCCAAGTCGAAGTCCAAGGTCCACTAGTCAACCAGCCAGCCTGAGGATTGAGGGGCTCACGGTTCACTTGAAGTGCACAAAATCTAATGTGCATGAAATGATTTATAAGGGCAAATCATTTCAAAGGATAGTCTCACACCCAAATTTCCCAAATCTTTCATTTTGAGCAAGTTTTCTTAGTATTGATTTGCTTAAAGATTTTTAGTAAGGTATCACCACTAAAAGGTTAAAATAAAATATATATATATATATATATATATATAAATTGTGAGTTTCAGGTTTCTTGAAGTTTCTGTTCCAAGCACATTCTTTTCCACGAATTATATACAATTACAACTGTTCTTGCTGCTATTTTCTTTTTGTATTGCAGCCACATTGCTCCCAGTCTCCCACCCAAAAGCTCCAAATTCCCTTCACCCCAATTGACCCTAGAACAGAAACCCAAGCCTTCCCTAATTTACCCCTATCCAATTTCCCAAAGCAAAGATTAAATCCCTAATGGTCTCTTTTTTTTTTTTTTTTTTTTTTTTTTTTTTCATGGAATGGATTCCTAGGAATTCTAAGAAATTTCCTACAGGTGGTTAAAATTGGAGAAACAAAGGTGAAGATCAATTCAACCCTTTAATGGAAAATGAATTAAAGGGAGATGATAAATGAATAACCAGCCATCACCATAGTACATAAAATTCTAGGAAAGCAAGGGTTGCATCGATGTATCCACCTTATATCCTTCTTCCCTCACCTCTTTAATAAGCCTTTTGTTGAAACCCATTTTTCCATTAATACTTGGGAATTCAATTCCATGCAACCAAACAGGACCTAAATATTCAGCTTTTCACCCTCAACTCCCCAAGCCATAGAGCCCCATCAAGTCAGAAAAAATCAAGAGAGCCCAAAAACCTATCAAGATTCCATCAATAGAGAATCCTTTTTATTGGTATTCCATCATGCAGGCCCGAGGGTTAGGGCTTGCATGAGAAGTGCCGAAGCATGATACTACGTCTCCACAGAGGCTTTTACAACAAGGAGTCAAGGACACACTATAAAAGGGACAAAACCCACAAATTCTATTAATCATCCCTAGAGGAACCCTTACGAAGAATCCCTTACTCAACAAGAATCAAGAAACCAATCAAGAAACTTCCTCAATATTTTTTTTTTCTTTTTTTCGAATAGTAAATTTCCCCAATATTCCCAATTTCACTACTTCAAAATCACCCCCAGATTACTTTATCAAAATCCAGACCCACAATTTTCTACCCCATAAAGAGCCAAAGCAAACACCAATCAAAATCCTAAAACTTTCGCCTTGAAAACCTGATTTCAACATCAAACTGAAGCTGATGTGGAGATCCTAATCATTTGCAATCAATTTCCCAAAATTAAGGAGTGTTATAATACTTATTCTTCTAAATCAATCAGGGACTCTTTGTAATTCAATAAACAGCACGCTCTATGTTATAAATTCATAGAACATCAGGGAATTTTTTGTAATTCTGAAAGAAGCCAGTAATATATATAAATGCATGACATTATATAGATATATAAATAAATGGGGAATTTCTCATGCGCACGTTCCTGCATGCGACGTCCACGTTGTCAGTGTGTGCCACAAAATTCAAGGAGGGGGGCCTTTTTTTTTTTTTTTTTTTTTTTATCTCTCTAAAGATGGGCAAATTCATGAGCCAAATGATGTGTGAATTACATGAAACTAGGTGTATCTCATGAATTACTTAATTAAGTGTGCAATGAACCAAAGATTTTGCAGTTCTGACATGATTTGAAGTTTTTTTTATTTTTTTTTATTTTTTACAACAGTAAATTTTATTAAAGAAAAGGACCCAATGAAACAGGAAATGGGCTAAAGAAAGAGAAACAAAATATCTAAACATCAAAAGAAATATTTAACTGAACTCCTTCCCTCATCTAGACCATCCGGCATATCATTAGCTTCACACAGAATGTGATTAAAAGAAGCCCCTAACTGAGTGGAGATATGTTGCACACTTGCACCTCCTCTACTAAATCTGCCAATCTCCATGGGAAAGGAGATTTTTTTCCAGAGCCCTATTGAATTGCTGAAAATGAGTAACCTTCAATTATTGCTTAGTAGCCTCCCAATTTACGCAACTCACGGCAGCCAACAAGCGTAAACTTCAGCACCATTGGAATTTGATGAGCTTACTAGACCAACTATTTTTTTTTTTTTTTCACAACCACCCCTGAAGAGTCCAGAATAACACCAACAGCAGCAGCAGCATATATCTATTATTAGTCTTGGAGCTAGGATACAATATACAGCCAAACAAGAAAAAAACGAAACAGCAGCAGCAGAACACATTACACAAAAAAAGAAGCAGTAGACAAAAAAGGAAACAACAGCAGCAGAACACATACACAAAAAAAGAAGCAGCAAACTAAAAAAAAAAACATCAGCAACAGCCAATCAAAAGCGAAGACAGAAGATCAGCAAAAAAAAACCCTAAAATCCAAATGATTTAAGGGGGAAGAAAAAAAAAAGAACAAAAACCAACCAATATAGATAAAGAGAAAGAAAGAAACAAAAGAAAAAAGAAAGAAGAGAAAAGAACCTGAAGGTGGAGATGAAACGGCACGACACAGCACAGCAGTGGCTCGGTTTGGGTGTCGGTTTGGGTTTGATTTCACAGGCTGCAACAGCACAACACGTCACAGTTGCTGTGTGATGGTAGGGCTTGACGTCGGCGACGGCAGCAACACGGCGACGGCGGCGGCAAGGCGACGGCAGCAGTAGAGGTGACTTTCTTTCCTTCCCCTCTCTTCTTTTTCTTTTTTCTTTCTTTCTCTCCCACGTTTTCTTCCTCTCCCCCATCCTCCGTTTTTTTTTTTTTTTTATATCCCACTAAAAAGCGTGTCCCGTGGGGAAAACATGCCTGTCCCGTGCGTGTCCCGCACGTGTCCCCCACGTATCTGGCATTAAAAAATAAAAAAAAAATTTCCGATACGAATTTTGCATATCCCAGACGTATTTTAGCCGTATCCGGGCGTATCCGTGTCCGATACGCCCGGGATACGGATACGGGACCCTTTTTTATGTATCTGTGCTTCACAGGTTGCACCTCCTCTACTAAATCTGCCAATCTCCATGGGAAAGGAGATTTTTTTCCAGAGCCCTATTGAATTGCTGAAAATGAGTAACCTTCAATTATTGCTTAGTAGCCTCCCAACTTACGCAACTCACGGCAGCCAACAAGCGTAAACTTCAGCACCATTGGAATTTGATGAGCTTACTAGACCAACTATTTTTTTTTTTTTTTTTCACAACCACCCCTGAAGAGTCCAGAATAACACCAACAGCAGCAGCAGCATATATCTATTATTAGTCTTGGAGCTAGGATACAATATACAGCCAAACAAGAAAAAAACGAAACAGCAGCAGCAGAACACATTACACAAAAAAAGAAGCAGTAGACAAAAAAGGAAACAACAGCAGCAGAACACATACACAAAAAAAGAAGCAGCAAACTAAAAAAAAAAAACAGCAGCAACAGCCAATCGAAAGCGAAGACAGAAGATCAGCAAAAAAAAAACCCTAAAATCCAAATGATTTAAGGGGGAAGAAAAAAAAAAGAACAAAAACCAACCAATACAGATAAAGAGAAAGAAAGAAACAAAAGAAAAAAGAAAGAAGAGAAAAGAACCTGAAGGTGGAGATGAAACGGCACGACACAGCACAGCAGTGGCTCGGTTTGGGTGTCGGTTTGGGTTTGATTTCACAAGCTGCAACAGCACAACACGTCACAGTTGCTGTGTGATGGTAGGGCTTGACGTCGGCGACGGCAGCAACACGGCGACGGCAGCGGCAAGGCGACGGCAGCGGTAGAGGTGACTTTCTTTCCTTCCCCTCTCTTCTTTTTCTTTTTTCTTTCTTTCTCTCCCACGTTTTCTTCCTCTCCCCCATCCTCCGTTTTTTTTTTTTTTTTTTTATATCCCACTAAAAAGCGTGTCCCGCATGTGTCCCCCACGTATCTGGCATTAAAAAATAAAAAAAAAATTCTGATACGAATTTTGCGTATCCCAGACGTATTTTAGCTGTATCCGGGCGTATCCGTGTCCGATACGCCCGGGATACGGATACGGGACCCTTTTTTATGTATCCGTGCTTCACAGGTTGCACCTCCTCTACTAAATCTGCCAATCTCCATGGGAAAGGAGATTTTTTTCCAGAGCCCTATTGAATTGCTGAAAATGAGTAACCTTCAATTATTGCTTAGTAGCCTCCCAACTTACGCAACTCACGGCAGCCAACAAGCGTAAACTTCAGCACCATTGGAATTTGATGAGCTTACTAGACCAACTATTTTATTTTATTTTTTTCACAACCACCCCTGAAGAGTCCAGAATAACACCAACCCACCCACCCCCCACCCACACCCCCCTCACCGTCGCCGCCGCCGCCCCCCCACCCCCCCCCCGCGCCGTTGGATGGTTCATGGTTCCACTTGATACTTTGCACAATCTTAGGGTCACATCTTCTATTAAATTGGCTGCCCAAGATCTATTCAAATCTTCCAAAGAAACTCCTACAAATTCGAACTTTTTACTAGCTCACTCCGAAACATTCCAAACAATTGACCGAACGATCTCATCAGCAGATTTTCTTATATTTCTGAAAATTCTATTATTTCTTTCCAACCAAATCTTCCAAAGACCAGCATGAAGAGATACATAATATATGACCTTGGATTGAACTAGCCCCATATTTCCACCGTTGGAAAAGCTCCATAACAGTACAAGGCATAGCCCAACTCATGTCAAACATATCAATAATTGAAACCCACACTTTATGTGCATACTTAGAATGAATCAACAAATGATAAGTCGTTTCCTCCTCATTTAAACATAAAGGGCATTTGTTGACAATGATATAGTTTTTCCTTCTCACTTGATCCACAGTAAGAATCTTTTGTAAACTTGCCACCCAACAAAAAGCCAGAAATCTTGGAGGAACGTAAGAATTCCAAAAATGCCTCCAATCAACCATCCTAACATCAGCACCAGCCAAGACATTATAAAAAGACTTAACCAAAAATTGACCCTTAGCATCAGGCATAATCTTTCATCCCTTCTTCTTACAGAAAGATAAACCCCCTCTAGGAAAGAAAGTAAGTTATAGCCCATTTATTCACATGATGTTATCTATATATGAATTTTAATCTTCCTAAAAGTCGTGGTAAAGAATCCCTTTCTATAAAGAATGTAACTTCTTATATTTTCACACAATTGAATGAAATTTTCTTTTTTATGCCTTAACTGTTGTGTGTTTTAAGAATCTCTTTTCCATGTGTGAAGACTCATTGGACCAAAGTGGTCTATATAAGGATGTAAATTCATATATTTTCACACAATTGAATGAAATCTTTTCTGTTATGCATTGCCTAATGTAAATTAAAGAATCTCTCTCCTATGTGTGAAGACTTGTTAGGAAACCTCCTGAATGATGATTCAAGGATGGAGAACTTGAAGAAGATTGTCCCACTCTATGTGTGTACACTTGTTTGTGTGTGTGTGTGAGTGAATTAGTGCACCAGAGTTGATAGTGAAATCTCACTAGCTTCCCATAATGGACAATAAAAAAGGGGGTTTTGCTAATTAATAATTGTTATGCGCTGGTTATGATTTCCTCAGCCGTGTCAATTATCTATTATAGATCTGTCATGATCCACATCACCATCATCTTAACCCATCTAATCAGAGTTTCCTTCCTGATATTTGCCCCTCCATTTGATCCCTATTAGAAGCCATGCTCTTTATTAACTCACAAATATTTCCTTTCACTACTTCACCTAAGATCTATGTTAGTCTCCCCCTTCTGTTAGTTCCCCAAGCGATAATCCTTGAGTGTTTCTATAGTTACTATCCTTAGTTTTCTCATATGTACTCATTACAAATTCTATCCTTTCCTGTAACTCAAAATGGTTCTCACCATGCAGTTTTGTCAACACAAAATGGTTGTATAAAACCTATGGCTTGTCATTGTTTAATAACCAAATAGTGGACTCTTAAGAATATTCTATCTATATTGCTACATGTTTAGACAACAACCGAACTCATCATATAACCAATGATGCAAATACTTGTATAAGCCTAGTGTACCTTCGATATGATGTGTAATGGATATTGCACAAAATTGTAGGATAACGCATATCCTCATGTACAAAGTCCATTATTTCATACAATTATAGTAGTTTCATTACTTTCCATAGGAAGCAATGTAAATAGCCATATTTCATAACTCTATAAATTTGTAAAGAAAAAAAAGTGTGATAAAATCAGCACTAATGCATCGGATTCATCAGAACTCTGATGTAAAACAAAGGAGAGAGTAATACTAGATGGGCAACCTCCCAAGAAATCCTCATATTCACCCCTTTTTAATCAAAATGGCTTGGAGAAATTCTTTGGTCGCCATTTCAAAGAAATCTTACAGATGTCTACGTTGGATGCCATCTTTCTACCAGCTTTAATAAATTATCGCCATACACAGAGGTTTGACTGTCTTAAAAGTTTTCCAAATAAGTATCTAGATTACCATTTAAGAATTGAGACTACAGAAAGGAGGATTTTCATATCTTGGAAGGATTAAGGCTCCCCTCAGGATATTGCACTATGTTGGAAAATTTTCATGATAAGATCCTGGAGTATATTATCTTTGCAACTGGAAGCATATCATAATAAATGACAGTATTTTGTGTTTAGAGGAATGCAAAGAATGTTCACATCTCAATCCATTGCTCATTTACCTCAGAAAATGGGTATTGGCAAAAACAATGAAGTTGTTTGCAGCTTGGTGGATTTATTACAAGTCATGTCAAGGTCGTAGAAGCATATCTGCATCTAGAATTTAGTTATGAGGCAGTGTTGCATAAATCTCATACTAGAAGTAAATAATAAGACATTAGTGAGGTCATGCATGCAAAAGCAAGCATGTTTCCCCTTTCTCCCCTCTTTCTCTTGTTCCTTCTTTTCTCATATTCTATTATCCCTTCCTTTCCATTGTCAAATGTCTAAATCAACGTGGTACCATGCTCAATCCAGAAGGTTCTTCCTATCGTTACTGGTTTAGGGCCGTCGTCAGTTATCATACCACTGAAGTTAGCAAGGAATGCTTAATCTAAACAAGTTGATAACCTCACCTCATGAATTGTCAGGGTAATTGCATATGTGATTTTCAGCTCTTTCTTTTTAGGAGCATTTGGAGAGTGAAAATTCCCAGTTCTCTTGAATAAAAAAAGGGTTTCATGATATGAGCAAGCATCTGAAAATTCCATTAATCTAATTTCATGATTGTTGGGAGATTTTTTTTTTATGCCAAATCTAATGAAAACACATTATGGTTCGATAATGTTGTTGAAGTTTCTATGCCCTCTATGCCTGAGTAGTGATGCCAACGCCGCCTTCTTCATTTAGATTCAATCATTGATACAAATTGTTACAACACCAGTGGAGGATTTCTTTAGATGTTTGCAATCTCTTACAATGTATTTTAAATCACTCTAGCAGAATAAAGTTGTATAACCCTTACGAATAGAGTTTGTACCTCGATTGTGATCTTATCTAATGGTAATTATTGGTTCAACAAAGTGGTGGTATTGGTGCTGCAGTATGGGTATCAGTGTTCGGAAGTTTTATTTGTGGAGAAACTAGGAGTGTTGATGGGATGGATCAGGACAGCCTGAGGCATATCCAAACTCGTCCCGAATTTAGAAACACAGGTCCGTATCCAGCACAAGCCCAGCCCAGCCTGTCTCAAACATGTCAGGCTCAAGCCAGCCCATTTAGTTAATTTGGCCGGCCTGGGCTCGGCTTTCTATCAGTTGTCCGGGCTTTCTATCACTTATTTGGACAAATCAGTCACTAAACTACAAGTACTACTTATTCAGCAGGTCCAGGAGAGGCTTCAAGCTTTCTATCACTTAATCCAAGCTCATCTCAAATAATCTACTCAAAGTTTGGCCCACAAGCACCACTAGCAGAAACTGTATTGAGACTCAAGAAGAGTCCCATGACATGAGTTATCCACATAGCTCTATCAGGACTCTCAAATATGTGGTTGAAGCAAGGTTATAAAACTCGGATTCAAGGGAATGTGGTGACTTGGTAAACCTCGAGTTGAGTTGACTCAGCTGAATCAAACTGAGTCTCCCCTAAGCCCAACAACTTATAAAAAAAAAAAAAAAAAAAGGAAATAAATATCAAAAGATAATAAAATAGAAAAACTATTTTCTATTAATTTAGGGCCAGGGTCAAGCTCGGATGGCCTGGCCCATGAGCACCCCCAAGAGAAGCTGTATTTTGTTATGTTTACTCAAGAAGAGTCCTATGAGCTATGACATGAGTTATTCACATAGCTCTGCCATGACTCTCAAATAATAGGTTGAAGCAAGGTTTTAAAACTCAGATTCAGGGGGTGTGGTGACTTGCTCACCCTCAAGTTGAGTTGACTTGGCCAAGTCAAATTAAGCCTCTACTAAGCGCAACAAACTTCATAAAAATGAAATAAATAGCAAATAAATAAAATTTAAAATTATTTTCTCACGCTGGATAATCTTCATCAGCGTTGTTTGATGGTTGTTAACGCTTGCCCTGCCTTTCTGCTGAAGAATCCGTGGATCACCTGTTGCTGAACTGCTTGGCAGCACAAGCCATTTCGAACATTGCCATTATTTGGTTTGAGTGTTGTTGAATTCTCTCTCGTTCCCTTAATGACCTCTTTGTAGCCTAGAAGCCGGCTGTATGAACAGTGAGAGGAAGAATTACATGTCAATCCTCTTTCCTGGGTGGAATTTGGGTTATTTAGAAGGAAAGGAATCTAAGATGTTTTGAAGGCAAATCATCTATACCATTTCAGACGTGACTGATAGGACAAGATTCGCCTTTGTCTCATGGGTCCCTATCCTCTCATTTGTGCTTACCATTTGAACTCATCTTGATGAGCTGGAGGGAAGTAGTCTTTCATTAGCTATGTCCCCTCTTCATTTTGTGTTGTTTGTTTCCATGGCTGCTTTTCTTTGTTTCCCAGTGGTTTTTGTTCTGGGCATCTTTTTGTTTGCTTGTTAGTATATCTCTCTTGTACTACATAGCTTTTGATTAATCAAAGTTACCATTCAAAAAAAAAAAAAGGAATTCTAAGACTTGTCATATTTCACTAATTAATTATGAAATTAAGTAGCAACAAGCTCCCCCATTTATGTCTTAATCAGTTGGATTGATGGTACCTCTGATCTTAAATGCTCAGATTTTCTAAAATCCGTGATTTTGATATTCTAGAATCAATGCAAAATGCTTCTCGGAGCCTTCCAAAGCTTCTCCCAACAAAAAATTGAGAAATAGAGCAAACTGGGACTGAAAACCAATAGGACTCAACCTCCTATGACTTTTTTTTTTTTTTTATTCTTCTTGTGATGGTGATGGCGGCGGCCGGGGTGTCTGAATTTTAAAAGGAAGAGTTGAAGATCTTTGTGATCAACTCATGGCCCTTGAAGAAGGTTCATTCAGTACGCCTTTTAACTTTTCCCATTGTATATGGTATACATACCCATTCTCATCTCATGCCTTCTACCATGAGTCCATACCAGATCATTGATGCTGGTGGAACAGATCATACGACTGGTATGAGTTCTTCTTTCGTGTCTTAATCTCCTTTTTATAGTGGTGGATTCAAGATTGTTGATGGCTCTCATACCCATGTTGAGGGAACTGGAATTACTTATATTTCTTCTTCATTATCTTTATCATCTGCTTTCCATTTTTATTTTTTTATTTTTGTTGACCAGTGACATGACTTGAACCCACAGCCTCAACATTGCAACAGTGAGCACCTTCCATTTCTTTATCATCTACTTTCCATGCTCCTAAATTGTCTGCAAACTTGTCATATCTGAGTAGGCAGTAGCCAACCAAATCTTTTAATTGCGCTATCACTTTCTATCCCACTCATTGTGTCATTCAGGATTTGGTGAGTGGATGGAAAATTGGTGGACATGATTCAACCTAGAGTAGAGACTGACGCTTCTTCCCCATTCAGTTCAAAAATACGGCAATTCAGCATGGTCATCTTGGACACAAACCTTTACCTCATCTCGAAATTGTGACTTTCCTCAATTTCTAGTTTGAGTAGATATCTTAGGTTGTACTCTTATAAATAGCCATTGACTATTCTTAATGAATTAACCTAAGAAAATTTAGTTCAAATTGTTCTGTCAAGATGTAGACTTAAATTTCAACTGTTATATCTCAAAGGATGTCAGTCTTGGATCTCTTCACTTTCTTATTGACCATTTTCACTCAAATGTAAGACAAATCACTAAACCCTTATCAAGAAAATTACCATTAAATAATAATAATAATAATAATAATAATAATAACCTACATTGTGCTATAATTTTAAAATTCTAACAAATGATCGTACTATACATTTGAGCAAATTAAGAAACATTCTAGGCCGTTTGTTTGCGTGGTTCCTAGGAATTCATGTTCAAATGGGCTCCAATAAAGGAACATTAAAGAGCATAGGGATGAAGGATATAAGGTGGAAATGTCCCTTACTTACTCTCATAGGGGTAGAATTGCTAGGGCAATGGCTTGGTATTCATTTTCCATTGAAGGGGAGACAATTTGACAATCAATTTTGGGTCTTCGCCTTTGTTTCTTCAATTTGAACCACTTTTAGAACTACAATTCTTAGACTTCCTAAAACCCAAATTACATGAAACAAATGTGCCCCTCTACAAATCCAAGAAAAACACAGAAGCTGATAATCAATCATGAAAGCAAATTGAGAAGAAGAACAAAAAAAAAAAAAAAAGAGATCCCTAACCAGTGGGGGATGACCAGGCAGCGTGGAGGACGCATCGCTCCTGGACGTTGGAGCAGAAGCCGACAGTGATCTTGTTAAGATCGCCGCGAAGAACGGCGCCGTTCCAGACGGAGGAGCCGTCGTGGACGGTGACCTGGCCGGCGAGAACGACGTTGGGAGCCACGTAGGCGTCGACGGCGATCTTGGGGAGCCACTGGCCCAAGGGGATGATCCTCCTCTGGCCTCTGTAGTCCCATTTCACGCGATCTGGGTCTGGAGTTACTGGTTTGGGATCTGCTGTGGAGAAATGAAGGCGTGAGAGGAAGAGAGATGGAGAGGGTTTTAGGGCTAGGGTTTTGCGAGAAAAGCGAAGTAGAGTCGCCATTTTCTCTTTCTTTCTTTCTTTCTTTCTTTCTTTCTGGGGTTTCTGATTTCTCGAGGAATTGATTGATATGGTTCTCAAGTCGATTTGAGGCGACTTGTTTTGAAATTAGGGATGTGGAGGAGGAGGAAGAAAGTGGGGAAATGGTGGGCCTGGACTTGGGACTACATATATACCCGGCCCAAAACACGACTAACGATCAAATCGAAATATATTGCAATTTTTTTTAGAAAGCTGCTAAATGCATACACGATTTTGATCACTAGACACTGCAAATTTCTTTAACTAAAATACCCACGTTATAATATATTAAATTAGGAGGTTTTGGCTTCAATTTTGACTGTGGTTATAATTTTAATCGACGGTTATGTAACTACTCCTATAACTACCCACTCATTTATTCTATCAAATCATCATGTTTCAGTTGTTCATATGTAACTATACCCTCCTTCTTCCAATTTCTCTATTTCTATTTTATTCAAATTATCATATAGAAAGAGATAATTTTTTTTTAATATGTGATTATTTATTTTACAGTGTAGGGAGATACCGTGCTGAGCACGAGTTATTGGGCTAGTTATCTATATTACTACGGGAATGTACTCTCCCTTAAATGAAGACACATGTCATCTCCACTCTCCACTCTCCTCCAAACAAACTTCCGCATCACTTCCTCAAAAAATCTTCCTAAAAAAAATAAGGTCCCACTACATAACTGATCCCTTACTGGAAAGGGACTGCTTGGAAAAGAAAGAGAAGAAAAATAGAGGAGCAGCAGAAAGGAAGAAGAATAGACGTATAAATATCCAGAGATTTCCGATCCTGATTAGAGACGTACATTGTTTGTTCTTCTAAGGTACTGCTTTCTAGATTCTATTTGTAGATTTACGTTACTTCTTGATAAATAAATATAATAAATGAAAAAAAAATAGTATTGCTACAGGGAACTGATTTTCCTGCGTTGATACCGGGACCCAGGTGAGCCACCTAATAACCCATCTGATCCGTGAATCTAAAGGAGAACCCACAGGCGACCCAGTAGGTGGTGGACCCGTGCGAGGTGGGCCCTATTTGGCCCACCATCCAGCGTCTGATCAGAGAGGGGAGATGACGTGTTTTAGATGTCTTAGAAATCCAAACAGTATAGTGATTCCCAAAGGCCTGATTTTCCTGCGTTGATACCGGGACCCAGGTGGACTATCCGATGACCCATCTGATCCGTGGATCCGAAGGAGAACCCACGGGCGATCCAGTAGGTGGTGGACCTGTGCGACATGGGCCCTGTTTGGGCCACCATCCAGCGTCTGATCAGAGAGGGGAGAGAACATGTTTATCTGTCTTAGAAATTCAAACAGTATAGTGATTCCCAAAGGCTTGATTTTCTTGCATTGACACCGGGACCCAGTTGGGCCACCCGATGACCCATCTGATCCATGGATCCCAAGGAGAACTCATGGGCGACCCAATATGTGGTGGACCCACTCGAGGTGGGCACTGTTTTGGCCCACCATCCAGCGTCTGATAATTTGATCCACCATCCAGTAATAGACAATATTTTAAAGTTAGTTACATTCATGAATTGGTGGAAAATTACTTACCCCATTTGAAACTTGAAGATCCACTAGAGGTTTGTCTGGCCCACTTTAGAAGTGATTTTGATGTAAATGGACATATTAAGGGAATCAACGCACTGTTAGACTCAACCCCATCCATGGATTGCTCCAGGTGGCAACCGAAGTATGAGATTCTGACTCCATCTGCTTCCCCACCTGTCCCTCTCAAGCAGGTGCCGGATACCTTGGAATATGTATTTTTAGGCCCACTAGAAACCCTTCCAGTGATTATAACTTCAGACTTGGTTCCTGTCCAAGAGGAAAAACTAGTGAAAATTTTGGATGAACACAAGGCAGCTATAGGGTGGTCCATTGCAGATATCAAAGAAATTAGCCCATCTGTAGTCCAACAAATAATCCATTTGGAAGAAAATGCAAAACCTTCTCGCGAACCATAAAGGCGACTGAACCCTGCAATGAAGGAAGCGGTCAAGTCGGAAGTCTTCAAGCAACTCGATGCAGGGGTGCTTTACCCCATATCTGATAGTGCATGGGTGAGCCCAGTTCTAGTACCAAAGAAATCTGGAATAACAGTGGTTCAAAATGAGGGCAATGAATTGGTACCCACTTGGATACAGACTGGATGTAGGGTATGCATTGATTATAGGAAGTTGAACTCAGTCACTCGGAAAGATCATTTTCCCCTCCCATTCATGGATCAGATGCTCGAAAGGCTAGCCGGTCATGCATATTATTCTTCTTGATGGTTGTTCCGTTTACAGTCAAATCCAAATTGCACCCGAGGACCAAGAAAAGACCACATTTACCTGTTCGTTTGGCACTTTCGCTTACAGACGCATGCCCTTTGGGCTATGCAATGCACCAGCCACCTTTCAAAGGTGCATGTTGAGCATATTTTCTGACATGGTGGAAAGATTCATTGAGGTTTTCATGGATGACTTTTCGGTCTTTGGCAATTCTTTTGAGGAGTGCTTACATCATTTGTCCCTGATACTTGAAAGATGTAAAGAAAAGAATCTAGTATTAAATTGAGAGAAATGTCATTTTATGGTAAAAGGGGGCATAGTTCTGGGGACATATCATTTCTGATAATGAAATTGAGGTGGACAAAACAAAAACTGATTTGATCTCCAAATTGCCACCACCAAAATTAGTTAAGCAAATTTGATCATTGCTGGGCCATGCTGGTTGTTATCGTAGATTCATCAAGGATTTTAGTAAAATTGCTAAACCTTTGTGCCAATTACTGTCAAAAGACGCCCCGTTTGAATTTGATGAGAAGTGTCTAAAGGCTTTTGAGAGACTGAAAAGGGAACTAACTTCAGCTCCTATAATTCAGCCACCTGACTGGACCATTCCATTTGAGCTAATGTGTGATGCATCCGATACTACTATTGGAGCTGTTTTGGGTCAACGGGTTGGGAAGATACCTCATGTGATTTACTATGCTAGTAGGACCATCAATGAAGCACAGCTAAATTACACAACCATTGAAAAAAAAATTTCTAGCTGTGATTTTTGTCTTGGAGAAATTTCGGTCCTACTTGATAGGGTCCAAAGGTATCATCTACACGGACCACGCAGCTCTGAGATACCTTCTGTCCAAAAAGGATGCAAAAGCCCAATTGATTCGGTGGATTCTTCTGCTACAAGAGTTTGATTTAGAAATAAGAGATAAAAAAGGACGTGAGAATGTTGTAGTAGACCATCTTTTGAGGTTACCCTCAAAGCCATCAGATGAGGTCCTACTGAATGAAAAATTTCCTGATGAACAATTGCTCAGTATTTCCCAAATCCCCTGGTTTGCAAATATAATCAACTACATTGTTATAAGGGAGATGCCCACCCATTGGTCAAAACAAGATCGATCAAAATTTCTAGCTGAGGTCAAGTACTTTTTCTGGGACGACCCGTATCTTTTTAAGTATTGCCCGGACCAGATCATCAGGAGATGCATTCCTGATCATGACCATTACTCGGTCATTTCATTCTGCCATGATCATGCTTGTGGGGGGCACTTTAGTTTGAAAACGAAAGTTGCAAAAGTTTTACAATGTGGATTTTACTGGCCCACAATCTTTAAAGATTGCCACACTTTCTGTTTGAACTGTGAGAGGTGTCAAAAGCTTGGCAAACTCAATCGAAGGAACATGATGCCCTTGAATCTCATACTTATGGTGGAAAATTTTGATGTGTGGGGAATTGACTTCATGGGGCCATTTCCAAATTCCTTTGGAAATCTTTATATTTTGCTGGCAGTAGACTATGTTTTTGAGTGGGTAAAAGCCATACCGACAAAGAAGAATGACCACCATGTGGTGATTAAGTTCATGAGAGATCATATCTTTTCTCGCTTTGGTACCCCTAGAGCGATCACCAGTGACAGAGGCACTCACTTTTGCAACCGTCCCTTTGAGCATTTGTTGAAAAAATATTCTGTCACCCATAAGATTGCTATACCTTATCACCCACAAACAAGTGGCCAAGCAGAAATTTCAAATAGGCAAATTAAACAAATTATGGACAAGACGGTCAATTCCACTGGAAAGACTGGTCTTTGCGATTGATCGACGCACTGTGGGTCTATCGAACCGCTTACAAGACACCTATTGGGATGTCCCCATATAGATTGGTCTATGGGATGGCATGCCACTTGCCTGTTGAATTGGAGCATAGAGCTTATTGGGCCATTAAAAAGTTTAATTTTGAATTACCCACTGCGGGTACTCTATGCAAATTGCAACTCAATGAGTTAGAAGAACTTCGAAATGATGCTTATGAGAATGCCAAGATCTACAAGGAAAGAATGAAGTTGAACCATGATAAGTCAATTTTAAGAAAATCCTTTGAACCGGGTATGAAAGTCCTTTTGTATAACTCCCAGTTACACCTATTTCCAAGGAAGTTACGAACTCGGTGGACTGGTCCATTTATTGTCAGGACTGTTTATTTTCATGATGCTGTGGAAATTGAAAATCCCAAGAATGGGGATGTTTTCAAGGTGAATGGTCAACGGTTGAAATCCTTTCTGGAATTAAATGATAAAAATGTTGAGGATATCTTTCTGGAAGACCCAATTTACCAGGACTAATCATTTTTTGTCATGTCGGGCTGACGACATTAAACTTAGCGCTGTTTAAGAGGTAACCCAATTTTGGAAGGTAATTGAGCTGGTTGATCACATTCTTTTGCAATCACTTGACATGGTAAGATGTTCTAATTTTCCTTATTGTTCATTTTCACATGCATTCATAACATTGAGGACAATGTTGAATTTAGGTTTGGGGGTGTGAGTTAGAACTTGACATGTGATCATTTGTTCAATTTTCATTATGCATTTTCTTTTTCACTTTGCTTTGGTTTTTTTTTAAATAATTTTTTTTTATTGTTAGGTTAGAGGGAAACTTTTAAGATAATTTTTTTTTATTGGATGAAGATATTTATTTTGGGCAAAAGAAAACAATGGTTCACTATTTTATTAATGGAAAGGGTTTTTGGAAAAGTGCCGAATTTTGATCACTCACTTTTTCACAGATTGTATACGTTTTCGAGGTTTTGAATGTGAAGCTATGATTTTCGTTTTGATGATTGAAAAAAAATGGAAAATCGACCTTAGTATACAGAGCTTCCTGGTTCGAAGGGTGGATACATGGAAAGAGTTGCCTATTGTCGGGGACTGCAAAAAAAAAAAAGTGTTTAGAAGTCTTGAAAAGAATAAAAAGTTTTGTCACTAGTTTGGGTTCGTAGCCTTTTTAACCGGAGCCAGTAAGCCCTCAGAGGTATTTTCATACCTAGTGCCCAAAAGCCATCTGGTTTGGGAGTCATTGGCCTAATGCTCGTTACATGGGTTAATTAGAAAGCTTAAGTGACCTAGGCATTGCACAGTCACATGTATGTGTTTGAACAAAAAAAAAAAAGAAAAAAAAAATTGTGGCCTTTGAAAAAATAGTAGTGAGAAAGCCATCATTATTGCCTTGAGAGGAAAACTGTTTTTCTTTGCTAAGTTTAGGCGGCCCAGAATTTAAAAAAAAAAAATTTATTTTCACGAAAATTATTGGTGGATCATTTGATGCTTATTTCGTATACATACTCTTCACCATGCACGATCAATTAGCATGATTTCAAGAATTTCTGACCAAAAGATGGGATTGGTGAATTGAATTTAAGATTTGTCTTTGAAAATTCCGAGAACCGAGAATAGTTAGTGTCTATAAATTTTCTCTTGGACAGAAGTTTACCTAGATTTTGATATATCTTTTGCAAAAAAAATAAAAAAATAAAAAAAAATAAAAAAAAGAATTTTGTGGATATATTCACTGCAAACCCTCACGAGGCACAACTCGTCCACTAGGGGGAACCTAGGGGTTTAAGGGCTCGCTGCATATGCTAAATGTAGTCGAGAAAGCCAGCGAAAGTGACATTTTTTTTTCTTTTTTTTTTTTTTTTTCTTCCTTTGTTAGAATAGTTAACTTCTCCTTTTTCACTTATTTTGCTCGAGGACTAGCAAAAAGCTGGTTTGGGGGTGTAATAAGTCCACAAAATTGTAGTCTTCATCATCATTTTATGTTACTTTGTGGACTTAATTAGGGTAATTTGCACTCAATTTCATAATTCCATGCATTTGAGCATTAAAGTTGGAATTTTAGTCAAAATCATTCAAAATCATCAATTTTGCATGAATTTTATGAAATCATTGGTTTACATCATCTTAGTGTCACACCAATTAGGTTTTTGATTCTTGCATCATCAATTAGTTCATGGAAAATCATCCAGTGGTGCATTCATGTGCTTAATCTCATTCGGGTCCCATGCATGACATTTATGAATTTTATGGCTAAATTATTCTTTTTATTCTTGTAGGGAATCTTCAATTTTTGGGATCCACTTGAAGACAAATTAGAAAAAAAAAAAAAAAAGAGAAGTGCCCAAGCACTTTGGAAGTCTAACCAAAGGGGTCCCAACCATGCATGGACGTTCCATACTTATACACTCTCTTTTGTGCACAACTTTTGATTTTCTCATCCACATCAACAAGCAATCTTGGGAGATATTTTTGGAATTATACAAGGAAGCTGTGTGCACCAAGGACATCTAAATTAAGAAAGATAATCATCTCAAAATGAAAGGTCTTTCCAAAAGAAAATTAGCTTGGAGAACAAGAAAGAATCCCTACAAATAAGGAAAAAAGAGACCTAAAAGGGTGGTACTTCTTTACTAAAATGGGCTTTGCAAAAAGCATGAAAGGAGACATGATGGACACCCATAGGTCGACATTCTCATACGTCAAAACAACTCCACCCATCTTTCTTTATTGGTTTATTCTCTCCTAGCCACACCTTCTCCTCCTTACCTCTTTTCTCCATTATTTTATTTTGGTAACCTTGGGTCATGTCCAAGGATTTATTTTGAAGGAGAATCTTTGTGAAAGAGAAGTTGTAAAAATGAAGTTCTCAATGAAAATCATATCTTTTGCAATGGAAGAGTAAATTTTTGGTTCGGATCGAGCACAAAGTGAAGTTAAGTGATTTTATTTTCGTTTTATGTCTTTAATTTAATTCTTTTGTCCCTATGATGCATGTTTATTAGAATAATAGATCCGCCTTCGTGCCACAGGCAAACCTCTTCATTTTTATTTTTAATAAATTTATTTTTGATCAGTTAATCTTCTTTTGATAAAATATACTTAGGTCTTTATGACTTTGATATTTTATGCTTAATTTGTTAACTGACGCTCAAAGTAATTTATATTTTTATGAGGTGATGGAGATCTTCGGTTCTTCTTCTTAAGAATTGAATTTAAATATATATATATATATATATCTTCCAGATCAGAAATATTAAGTTGTTTCTGATCTGAGTTATTTGCAAGACAAAAGACTAAATTAAAGTATATGGATTGAGAATTGAAATTAATTAATGGAATCTTTGTCGCTTTGATCTACCTTTATCATTATTGTTATCCGTTCATCTTACATAGTAGCTTTATCTCTCATTCAAATCTTGATTTTTTTTTTATTTTCATTATAAAAAAATTTCAGATTTTAATAAAAAAATATTTCAGTGGTGCTCCTTGTGGGATTCGACCTGTACTTGCCACTATCTCAAAAAGACAACTGTGTACTTGCAGTATTAAAAGATTGGACTTAAATTCACTTCAAAGGATAAAAGGTAAAGATGTCGAAGGAATATTGATTTAACAAGATTTGAACTAGGGGGACACTGGATAATTGTTTTATTTTCCATCAAAGAGGAGATCATTTGATTGTTATTTTTTGAACATTCGACTTCATTTCTTTGATTTTGACCACTTAAAAAAATACAAGTCTTCAAATTCATTAACTCAATCGCAAGGAAAAGATAGGGCCCTAGAAAATCATTGGGTACCAAACTCCTTTTTATGAAAGGGATTGTAAAAGTGTAAATTCAATGGAATGCAACGAGCAACCTAGTAGTAAACGAAAATCTCAATTTCCTACAATATGATTTAGTAGGGTGATGGTTGGAGTTACCATCCAAGAGAAGACTATTTGATGGTATATTGGTGAGTTTATCTTTCAACCTATCAATTTTAGGCCCTTCTCGTAATAAACTAGAAATACATGCCCGTGCCAATATAATTATAATATTAAGATTTATGAAAAAAAAAAAACGTTATGATCAATTTCTTTAAAATTAAATGCAAAAGGTTATAGTGTGAGAGAGGAAAAAAAAGTTCATAAGAATTCAATACCTAATACCAAATAATTAAAAAAAAAAAAAACAGAAGTCCATGAAAATAGAAAACTAATGATTTATAAAAGTTAAAGTCACAAAAAAAAAATAAAAAAAATCAAACTCTACTCTTTCTCCCCTGGCAAGTGTGCATTGTAGCACATCACTTACATGAAAAGTTTTCCACCTCGTCTTTAGTTCCACATTGTTGTCGTGAGTTTGTCGTTTTTCAATAATATTATCATTTTCTCATGAATTATGAAACTTATTATTTTTGTTGATCAATTCCATCTATTATACATTCATTTGGACTTAGTCATATTGTAAAATGGTTATCATAGAAAATTAATGACTATATAGGAAATCTTATAAAATAGTTATTTCAAAAGTTTGATCACCAATGCTTAAAAGTACAATGCATAACTATGAAAATAATCACAACAATATTTATAAGCATCAATATTCTTAAAATATTTTACATTTATAATTACCTGGTAGATAAAGTCTAACTCCTTGTCAATATTCCAAAGTGGGGCTAGGGTCCCTTCGTCATTAACTAATTTTAATCTTTTGTTGATAACTATTAACAAACAGATGCTTAGTTGAATTTCAAATTATCTTAAGTTCGAGTCTTGGCATATACCATGATTAATTTTTACCATGTCATTAAAAATACACGGGTCTTGTCAGATCTAATGTGGGCTAAATGGGTTAGCCCGACTAGATACTTAATGGGTGCCGGACGGTCACGGGTTGAAGGTCCAAGAAGTATGCTCTACCTCTGGCCCGACCCGACCCGACCCATTTGAGAAGAGAGGATGTGGGGAGAAAGAGAGGGGACTGAGAGGGTTCAGACTAAATTAAATTGATTTGGATGAGTCAAAATCAACTGGAGCGAATTGGAGCTAGACAAAAACAAATGGATCTAGTAAAAAAAAAAAAAAGACAAAAAATTTATCATGTAGCACATCATTGGAATTGTACTCTTTTTTTTTTAACCAAACTACCCAAATGACAATATCGTTATGGAGATGACGATCACATTGCTTGTCCATTGCCCAAGAGCATCATTACCTGCCTGAGAGCATCGTCTCCCCAATTTACATATTTCTCGCCCACAAGATTTTTTTTTCTATCTCCCGTTTACATTAATAACTATCTGAATATTGAAACCGAAGTGAATGAAAAACATATTTTCAAGTAAAAAAAGGCATTAAACCCGAGGCAAAACTCATCTAAGAGGTTGTTTCAACATTAATGGAGATGATTTGGACAAGCCTTTCTCTTATGAAGGCTTAATCTCCAACATGGGAGAAAATTTATTTGTAGAAGTGAATGGTTAATTGGAGTCCGATGATACCCTTAACAACAAACGGATGTCGAAAAGAATCTCTTAGACGGATCTTATCTCAAATTTTATACATTTTCTACTTGCAAATATAATTTTCTTCACTTGGGCTTCAAATTTTTTTTTTTTTAAAGGTCTTCAAGATTAATATGGTTGTTGATGGAAATATAAGATGAAAATAAAGAAAGTGCTCTGGTGGGTGGGAAATATATAAGTGAAATTCTACAAAATGCCACTATTATTATTATCTATACCTCTTAGGGAATGTTTTTTCCCTTCGTTTAACCATAGGGCTCCAAACATCAATCCTTCATTTCATAGCATACATGAAGACAACTATCAGTATCTCCTCTCTCTCTCCACTCTCACTAATTGACCCCATATCTTCCTAAAAAAAATATATAATAAATAAATAACCAACTGATCTGCAACTCCAAATATAGATAATATTTGAAAAAAAAAGTATTGATAGCAGAGGAAGAGAAGAAGAAATAGATGAGCAAAAGAAGAAAGAAGAAGAGGGCACTGAATCTGAGTTTTGAGAATACCTGGCACCGACGACAGGCACTCCAGCAGCAACATCAATCTTCGTAGTCAGCCTACAACTCCATCTTCGTTCTAGTAAGAGCGTCTCTATTTTTCATCTCAAAGCAAGTAAGAGAGTAACCCTTCCCCCTCCTTCTACTCTCTCTACAATCGTATCATCCGTAAAAAAAAAAAAAAAAAAAGGAAAAAAAAAAAGAGGATTTCCATATATATAGATTAGGATCGCATCACCTGTGAAAAAAAAAAAAGAAGAAGAGAAAAAAATAGGCTAAGTGAACAAAGGGTGTCGGGGCTAAATCCATGGACATAAGAATTACAAATGCTTAAAAAGTGAGCATTCCGAATGCCAAAAAGCCCTTTGACATTTCTTTAATTCCGAATGTAGAAGATTTCAAGTGGATCTTCGTCGAATTCCGGCCATTACAAGGGTCATTTTCCATCTATACATTTAACCAAAAAAGTGTGGCAAATCATACTTTTTCTCATCCTCTAACTTCTGCATATACTATTTCCATGTTTATTTTCTCCATTTGCAATCCAATCTCCCTGCAACTCAATTTATTTTAACAATGCAAAAAAAGATCTCTTCATGAGCGCCCCGACACTTGCTTTTGGATTAAGTAAAAAAAATGAAAGAAAAAACCAAATGATGCATATTAGGTCTTTCATTTGGGTTGAATCACAAAACATATCAGAAAGTAAAGGGAGGGTTTTAAAACTCAACTGGAATTGATATGTAAGCATTTTAGCAGTGATTGATATGGATACTTTTCTAACGAGTTTAGTACAAAGCCTCAACTACACTGAAATACATCATATGCAGAGATCATCCAGAAAGGGAGGGCGAGGAAGAGGGCTGCTTGGGATTCTAACCCACCCAAGTTGTATTCCAGGTTTCGATTAATGAAAGCGAGGGAATGCTTAAAGGGGATAGCAGACTCATTCTCCGTGAGGGGTGCATGCATTGTTCATCTACTCTCTCTGCGCACAATCCCCTGGAAAAACAAGGATAAAAAAAAGGAAAAAAAAAAAAAAAGAGGATTTCCATATAAATAGATTATGATCGCATCACCTGTAAAAAAATGGAGAAAAACAGGCTAATGAAAAAAGGGCTCCAGTGAGAGATGAGGAAGGGGAAATTTAAATAGGGAGGATCCGACCATGGGGGAGACGATGAATAGGGAGGGCGTGGGTCTTTTCGTTCTACAATGAGAGATGAGGAAAGGGAAGTGTGAGGAACTGGGAGTAATTGGTTTTTTGGTTTTGGGTAGATGAGGACCATTGGATTAGGGCTTGGAATGGACATCATCCTGGATGAGTCCTTACCAAATAGGGAATTTCTATAAACTCATGCCTTAATCACCAAGTCCACCGGATGCAATTTACCAGAAGCCAAGCCAACCAGGTACACAAACCCAAGCCCAACATGTACTAAATAGAAGACCCAGGGATAGTGGCTAGAGAAAGACATTCGGGGAGGCGGGTTAAAGCCAGTAGGTTGAGTCATTCAGAGATGGGAAAATACTTGATATATAAGTAATGTTATAAAAATTAAACACTAAATGCCCTCGACAAAATAAACTTATACCCTTCACATCTTAAGAGAGTCTATAATTGAACCATGGGGGAGTGTATGTGATGTGGGACCCATGGGACTATCAGATCACAAATCTGGTCCGTCCATCGGCCCGGACATGGCGGGGCAACCATAGGAATAACAGACCCGCGTTCAAGATCATATCAAATTTGATTTTTTTTAGTAGCGATTAAGGTAATCCTAAATCTTAACTAAGTTCATATGAGATTGATCTAAAAATTCTAGAAAGTAGGAAGGGATTATGCATGTTCTGAACCAATGGATTTATAGATCTAATGTTTTATTCAGTGCCCTATTTTTATTTTAAATTATTATTCCCTTTTATATTCACCACCGCATCCTCTTCTTTTTTATTTTTTAATACTGTCTGCATCATTGAAACTTGATCCTCTATTTGCAGTTTCCACCCTCAAATTTTATTTCATGTATTCAAATATTAAATATGATGGATTCAATGGATAATTTACCATTAACGTAATAATTTATTAATTAATAACATAGTTTTTATATGCCCACAGGTCGACAACGAAACACTTGATAAATGGAGTTACAAGTACTCGGCATGAATATTTTGTTTTATATTGTCTGTGTTCTAATTTGGAGTTCTAAAGGTTAATGCAAACGTTTCAAGTGTTAAACTTAATGTCTTTTCATTTGTATAATTTGTACGAATGTGTATATTGTGAACCCCGTGTTATTTGTTTTACATCTACTTGCTTTATTTTGTTGTTTTATTGTGAATATGTCTTTCATTTAATTTTTATTTTAGACGTGCTTCATCAGGCTCCATTTACACCTCACATAAAGAATAAAACATCTGGAAAAACACATAAAAATCAAATTAGCAACAAAAGGAAGGACTCAAATATTTAATAATTAATAAACTTAATAAAAATTATTCGTATGAGTCTATGGGTTTGGTGGTTCTGTGGTCCGTGCATAGCACGTGGTTTTGCTAGTATATATTAAAGCAGTAGGTGAATTCGTGGGAGGGCGACACGTGGCCGCAAGAGGCTTCCTTGGAGAATGACACGTGGCAGTAGGAAATTTCTCCCTCAACGCACACGTTTTCTCTCCCTCTATTCTTTTTCGAAGTGACATGTGGCATGCACTCCTTTGATAACTCATAATCCATTTAAATATTTCCAAAAACTATCCTTAATTATCTCCATCTTGCCTCCATCAAATCTTAAAATCACTACTAGAAAATAGACTTTTAGTGACCGCCAAAAGCCGTCGCTAAAAGTCTATTGGCGGTCACTAATAGTCTCTAGCGATCGCACTGCGACCGCCAAGACACCGTCGCGGAAAATTCGTCGCAGAAAGTTTTAGCGACCGCCATGTGGCGGTCGCTAATACATGTAGCGGTCGCTAAAAGTGTATTTTAATTATTTTTTATATTTTTTTAATTTTTTTAATAGTATTAGCGACTGCCATGGCGGTCGCTAATACTCACATTGGCGGTCGCTAAAAGTGTATTTTAATTATTTTTCATATTTTTTTAATTTTTTTTAATAGTATTAGCGACCGCCATGGTGGCCTCTAATACTCACATTGGTGGTCGCTAAAAGTGTATTTTAATTATTTTTCATATTTTTTTAATTTTTTTAATAGTATTAGCGACCGCCATGGTGGCCTCTAATACTCACATTGGCGGCCGCTAATGGTCTGTATTTTTTTTTTCCAATTATTTCTCAAATTTCTCAATTTTATTCCTGTACCTGAATACATCATATGCAACTACTACCAACCATTACAAATACTAATAACAACTACTACCATCAATCACAACTACTAATAACAAAACAAAATATTAAATTAATAATGTTCAAAACATTACAAGAGTTTCAACAAATTATATCCATTACAATTCCAGCAATAAAAATAAAAGAAAAAAGAAAACAAATTGTCCGTGTAGGGTGCCGTGATGGATACGATGCTCTCAAACCTGAAGAAAAAAGAGAAATAAATATTAATAGTTAATTATAAAAATTGGCAATTTACAACAAATATATATAAAAAAATGCAGTATTAAAATTCAAATTTTGAATTTTAAACCTACGTTCCAGCGTTACGAGCAATTCGGGAGTCGGAATCTCTTTCCGTCAGTTCCTGCAAGTCAGGAATGACTACGGGCACGTGCCCGTCCAGTTTCACGGGCAACGGAGCCCGTTTGCTCGTTTTGGGGGCCCGGAGGCCGATTTTCTAAGTTTTAAGTTATCGTATTGAGTTAAACCTACTTTCAACTTGACGAGCAATCCGAGAGTCGGAATCTCGTTCTGTCAGTTCCTGCAAGTCAGGAATGACTACAGTCATGTGCCCATCCAATTTCACGGGCAACGGAGCCCGTTTGCTCATTTTTGGCCGCCCGGAGGCCGGTTTTCTAAGTTTTAAGTTATCGTATTGTTTTAAAGCTACGTTTTCGCTTGACGAGCAATCCGGGAGTCGGAATGTCGTTCTGTCAATTCCTGTAAGTCAGGAATGACTACGGGCACGTGCCGATCTAGTTTCACGGGCAACGGAGCCCGTTTGCTTGTTTTGGCCGCCCGAATGCCGGTTTTCTAAGTTTTAAGTTATCGTATTGAGTTAAACCTACGTTTCAACTTGACGAGCAATCCGGGAGTCGGAATCTCATTCGGTCAATTCCTACAAGTCAGGAATGACTACGGGCACGTGCCCGTCCAGTTTCACGGGCAATGGAGCCCGTTTACTCTTTTTGGCCGCCCGGAGGCCGGTTTTCTAAGTTTTAAGTTATCGTATTGTTTTAAACCTACGTTTCAGTTTGACGAGCAATCTGGGAGTCGGAATCTCATTCTGTTAGTTCCTACAAGTCAGGAATGACTATGGACACGTGCCCGTCCAGTTTCACGGGCAACGGAGTTTCCCGCAATCCGGGAGTTTGCTCGTTCCTTTTGGACAGCGGGCAACGGAGCCGCCCCGATTTTCTAAGTTTTAAGTTAAAGTATTGAGTTAAACCTACATTTAAGCTTGACGAGCAATCCTGGAGTCGGAATCTCGTTCTGTCAGTTCCTGTAAGTCAGGAATGACTACGGGCACGTGGCCGTCCAGTTTCACAGGCAACGGAGCCCGTTTGCTCGTTTTGGCCCCCCGGAGGCCGGTTTTCTAAATTTTAAGTTAACTTCTTGACTTAAACCTACGTTTCAGCGTTGCGAGCAATCCAGGAGTCGGAATCTCGTTCCATCAGTTCCTGCAAGTCAAGAATGACTACGGGCACGTGCCCATCCACTTTCACGGGAAACGGAGCCCGTTTGCTCGTTTTGTGCGCCCGGAGGCCGATTTTCTAAGTTTTAAGTTAAAGTATTGAGTTAAACCTACGTTTCAGCATTACGAGCAATCCGGGAGTTGGAATCTCGTTCCGTCAGTTCTTGCATGTCATGAATGACTACGGGCACGTGCCTGTCCACTTTCATGGGCAGCGGAGCCTGTTCGCTCGTTTTGGGCGTCCGGAGGCCGATTTTTATAGTCTTAAGTTAAAGTATTGAGTTAAGCCTACGTTTCAGCGTTACGAGGAATCCGGGAGTCAGAATCTCATTCGGTCAGTTCCTGCAAGTCAGGAATGACTATGGGCACGTGCCCGTCCAATTTCACGGGCAATGGAGCCCGTTTGCTCTTTTTGGGCGCTTGGAGGCCGATTTTCTAAGTTTTACGTTAAAGTATTAAGTTAAACCTATGT